>JABBWB010000100.1:0-140965 GCA_016628085.1 Suillus occidentalis
TGGAGCATTCGATCTTTCTTCAATCAAGCGCATCAACAGCGGAGGAGAAGCTGTTATTTCGAAGACTGCTCAATCATTTGTAAACGTTCTTAAGAAACTTTCAAAAGACCCGCTCAAGGTTTCTTTCGTCATTTCGCCTGGATTTGGTATGACCGAGACTTGGTGAGTTATTTTTAACCCACGTCGTGGCGTCAACTCAATTAATTAATCTTACTATAGTGCTGGGTGTATCTACGAGCCTGTGGATCTCAGTACTACTGAACCTAAACACGAATTCCTCGACTTGGGCCGCCCTATACGGGGTTGCGAGATGCGTATCGTCGACCCCGAAGATGGCAAGACGGTTCGCAGGGATGGAGAGAGTGGCGAGCTGCAAGTCCGTGGCCCCATGATTTTCGTTCGTTACTACAACAACGCGGATGCCACATCTTCCAGCTTTGTCGATGGTTGGTACCGCACTGGTGATGTCGGCATTATCGAGGACGGTGTTATGCGTCTTAGTGGCCGCATCAAAGACACTGTTATCGTCCACGGTGTGTCATATGGTATTCCAGAACTGGAGACGCACCTCCAGACTGTAGAAGGTGTCACGCATTCATTCCTTGCTGCTGCTCCATACCGTGCACCTGGGCAGGAGACTGAAGGTTTCATCATCTTCTACTCCCCCACTTTCGACCTTAACGGAGAAGATGCTTCTATGAAACTATTTGCCACGCACCGCGCCCTCCGCGACATCTGTGTCAAAATGATTACCCTCCCTCCTCAATTCATCGTCCCCATTCCTATCAACCAGATGGAGAAGACTACTCTTGGAAAGCTCTCAAGAGCCCGCCTTATCAGCCTCTTCAAACAGGGAGAACTTGCCAAGCACATCGCTCGTGCTGAGGAGCTTCTGAGCGAGGCTCGGGGCTCTTCATTTGTCGCTCCTTCCACGGAAGCCGAGAAAGCTCTTGCCAAGATTTACGCTGGAATCTTTAACCTCAGCGAGAATGAAATGTCCGCAAGCGACAACTTCTTCGAGCTTGGCGGTACCTCTATCGATGTCATCAGGTAAGCAATACGGGATATTTGATAACGAATGCCTCTTACGGTTCTTTCTATCAGACTCAAGCGCGAGGGCGAAGAACACTTCGGTTTGCCTGAAATACCCACCATTCAGATCCTCAAGCACCCCGTCATTTCCAGCTTGGCGAATTACATCAACGCTCTTCTCTCAAAGGACAGTACTGCCGAGGAGTACGACCCCATCGTTCCCTTGCAGCTCACTGGTAACAAGACACCCATCTTCTTCGTTCACCCCGGTGTCGGAGAGGTCCTGATTTTCGTCAACCTCGCCAAGTACTTCCAGAACGACCGTCCCTTTTATGCTCTTCGTGCTCGTGGCTTCGAGCCAGGTCACCCTTTCTTTACCTCCATGGACGAAATGGTGTCCACCTACGCTGCTGCGGTAAAGAGGACTCAACCCACTGGTCCTTACGCCATCTCTGGTTACAGTTACGGTGGTGTCGTCGCCTTTGAGGTTGCTAAGCGCCTCGAGGCGATGGGCGATGAAGTCAAATTCGTCGGTCTCATCAACATCCCTCCTCACATTGCCGACCGCATGCACGAGATCGACTGGACTGGTGGCATGCTCAACCTTTCATATTTCCTTGGTCTCGTGACGAAGCAAGATGCCAATGACCTCACACCCACTTTGAGACCTCTCTCGCGGAAGGAACAACTAGAGGTTGTCTGGAAGTTGTCACCTCCCGAGCGTCTTATTGAGCTCCAGCTCACGCAAGAGAAGCTTGACCACTGGGTCGACATTGCTGGCTCCCTAATTGAGTGCGGCAAGGAATACAACCCGTCTGGCTCAGTTGGTGAGTGCCCTTAATCCTGTAGTCACGCTCCCTTACTGACGACTGTTTCAAGCCGCTCTTGATGTCTTCTACGCTATTCCCCTGAAGGGAACCAAGGCTGATTGGCTCAACAAGCAACTGAAGCCTTGGGACGGCTTCAGCCGTGGCCAGGCCTCGTACACTGACGTCCCTGGACAACATTACACTCTCATGGACTTTGACCATGTTCCTCAATTCCAAAAGATATTCCGTAGCCGACTTGAATCTCGTGGTCTTTAAGACTGCAGATGTCCCGGTTAAGAGTTGGAGATAGACTGATTCTACTATGATTTACTGCATACATGCTCTCTGTATAATACTGTCACTAGTGGACCATTCCCACACCCTTATTCTTATAGCGTCTTTTGTAAAAATGCCCTAGTGTTAAATCTATAGATCATCATTATGCTATTATCGTCAAGTGATAAACGTGATCCGAATCGAGCGATTCTAACAGCAGAGAGCGACCTGCCACGGTAATTTTAATAGGCTTGTATCGCAATCATGTATCATTTTCGATGGAACTATGACACCGATTATCAGGCTGCGACTCCCAGAGAATGGAGGGGTAAATCAAATACATTAAATTCAACGGGGAGGTGCATATGGCGCTCGTTTAGAACACCAACGGAACAAGTTAATTGTCGTATGGTATTAAATAACTAAGCGGCAGAAGAGGAAGGAAATGTTCGAATCAAAAAAAAATGCACCAATAATCCGATATTAAAGGCTGACAGAAAGGGAAGATCGTTCAAAATGACCGGGCCCGGTAGTGAAGCTTTCTCGGAGCTCGATAGGTTTGACACGACACAACACTCCAGCAATCTGTTTCTAAAGATAGCAGTAAGACCAAAGATGCAATATCCAGTGGGACAGAGGAGTGCAGCCCGATGGAGTTCGATGACCTCAGCAATGTTGGACATGCTGAAACATGTTTGTGTTCAAGGCCGACAAGTTACAGCAAGACTGCAGAAAGAGATATGGATCTATTAGAGTAACCGGGGTGATGACCCAGTAGTAAAGCCTGATGCATTCAGGGACGACACCTCGCAGGAATCGGACTCTGCTGCCAGAATTTGTTTTGAAGGTCAATAGCAACCTCGTTGAGAAACCCTGATCCGGTGAGTTGCTACAGGATGACGACTGCCCCCATGTTTCTGTGAAGGGTCTTCATTAATGGCTGCAAAATTTACATCATGAAATCAGATAAAATACCCACACACGGTGCATAAACTGGAGGACCTACTAGGCCCAGGATGACGAGACTCAGACGAGTTCAACCTGCGGCGAGGAAATGAAACGGAGACCACCGTCGGTGGCACCAATTCGAAACTGAGTGGTGTCGGAGAAAGCCGGGGTAGTGAAGTTGAACTTGGGTTGCTGCGGCCACTCTGACCAGGTGTACCATAGCCTATAGCAGGTTCGTTCGCTCTCGACCTCGTTTCTATGTCACTGAGCCCTCCCACATTCATGCCGCCGTCAAGCTCGACACGGTGCCACCGCTACTACGCCAGTATCTCATTACACACCTCATATCGCATCGAATAAGCCTCTCCTTTCACACATAGCCATGGTCTGAATTGCCAACAGTATCTCCTTCCGTACCAACAGGATCACTGCATACTTGGACTCAACACATGTAACACATGACGACCTAGTACTAGCTATCACTAGTACTATCAGTGTCTCTATCGTATCCTGTCCGCCATCAATTACAGGATCCGTAATTGAAATCGACTGGGACGGTATCTATCCAGGGTACTTCATATGGACAGCTGTCTTCCTTCTCTTTTGGTCTGACTGAGACTAGGTACTTCAAGTTAACGCAAACTAGCTGCCACTGGCAACACATTCGCGTTATTCAGTTATCTGCATCGTCCTTCACGCGCATACTCCGTTTATATCACTTTAAAGGCGGGAAATATCATGTTTTCGGCGTGAGCTGACGATTGTCTCTCGGGACTCGTGATAAATTTCAACATAGGCTCGGACGCTTGGCCCTTAGTGACAGATATAAATGGCTGAATGGCACTGCTCACGGTCTAGAGCGATGTCATTTGATCCCCTTCTTCGGCTTGGTACAACCCGGGCATCGTTGCCACTCTCCCAGGTTTTGCTTGTCATATCCCGTTCGCTTGAAGATACATTTCCAAGAGTGCAACCTTGAGGCAACCATAGCGCTCCCTTCTGAACCTTCCCAGCTCATCCTCGACATGCCCAACTTGCTCTCGCGCCACCTTTGGATTGTTACGGGTAGCCGTAGGGCAACCGCAGGCTTCCAATCAACTACTTGCAACTTCTACAATGTTTGGAGTCAAGAGTCCCCGTGTTGTGCACTGGCGGGTTTCGCTTGCCTGGCAGGAGATCGCCGTGTAGATGTCAAGGTGTAATCGATTATCCATCACAGGTCCGAAGATCAATTCGACGTGGTGCCACTCATCAATAGTCACTTCGATTTCCAAGTGACCGATACTCTAGTTCCCTTGGCAAGTGAAACTATGCCAGCACAGCCTACGTGGAAGAACCTACAAGGTGCGTGTAAGTGTCTTCAGATTTAGAACCAACACCAATATCACGCTCGAGGTTTGCACGTCAACCAATTTCATGTCTCGTTGGCATCAAAAGCACAGGAGCACGTCTGCAGCCGTCAGCTATGAAGTATCTAATGACGAGAATTGTCCGGTAGTTCGCGCAACTGAGCTGTCTCCGTAAGGACGCCGGAGCTACAGAAATGCAACCGTACGACGCAATCTACCTGGCCCTCCCACTTTGAACTGCAATACTTGTATGTCATTCTTGTAAACTCATCAGCCCTGGTCGTGGATGACGGCACTTCAGCTGAATTCCTCTTCCTCATAAGTAGGCGCTGGGTCCAGTAGGTCTTGTAGCACCGTTGACCCTTCTCCAGAACGGCATCCCAGCTCGCATCATCGATAAAGACTCCAACCCTCGCAGCGGACAATGTAGTGCTGAAATTATTGTTTGTCATACACCTATTTATTATATCGCAGTCTGCGAAGCTACCTAGAAAGTGTCTCTTGTTCTACTGAGATGACACCAAAAACTGCGTTCGTTTGAGTAGCTTCGAAGAGGGCGTTCCTGCTATTTTACATGAACATGATGATCTTGGCCACTCAATATGATCAAGACATTATAGTACATTGCCCTCACGATGAAAAATATGCTTACATGGAAATCGAGACTCCCACGGAACCTTCTCAATACGTCGGTCACAGTGGCAGTGGCAACCTTGCAAGCTTGGGCCCGTTTCTGAGTGGCGTCTAACTTAGCACTCTCAAGATTCGTATTGGCCCATCTCACGAGACACTAAGATACGATGTCACATTATGCCAGGTGAGATTCCAAAGCTCATGGGTTGCAATTTCAAGATTTAATTGAGGTGTTTAGCCCTCCTCCATACCAGGAACAAGCTTCAACGCCTCGAGCATTCCGTCCTGGCAATCCTCATTCCACTGCGCAAGGACACACTCATAAAGGTCACTCGCATGGCCATAGTTGTCATACGCATCATTATTATGGACATGTACACCAGCCCTCGATCGTGGTACCAACGCGCCCTGTTTCTCAGATCGTGTAAGTTTCCATTCTTCACACATCTCTGTCAGCACTCAATAGAAGTGATTAGCGTTCGTTCCAGGCACGATGTGTATAGCACGAAAGCATGGGCAGTTGCTGATATTCGTCTTTTAGGTATAATGAAACCGATTATCTCCTTCCAAGTGGAAGACGCCGACGAGACGATGGTTCAGGATGTTGCTTGTTCACAATTATTGGAGCTATCGTCATTGCGGTGGTGTTTTGTATCGTTCAATTCGCCTCGTCTATACCTATCGACATGATTGCTTGGACCAATCTTGAATCTCATTCCTGCACCACTTATGCAACAAGGGAGTACACAGCCGAAATCAATGTCTCCCCTTGGAGCCGTCAGTGGACGGAAATCTGCATGAGTACTCCGGTGGTTATCCATGGCCAGAGTCACTTGCCATCCAGATGCGAATATGTTGGTTGACGTTTCTTGTTAGTACTGATAACAGTGTTTGACTTGGTATAGCGCTCAGGCACGGTAATCGGACATTTCGCCGTCAAATCCGGCGAACTAGACTGCGTCACCTACTGGAGTGGTTATAGGGATTGGGTAAGCTAAAAGTTTTACGTTGCACTTAAATTCACTGCTCTACCTCAGGGATGTACCGCTAAAGGCTCGAAGACGAGGGTGAGAGGCAGATGCACTGTTCTCTGGGACTTGCTTTGATCGTTATTGTAGCATATTGAGCAACATCTCATGAATGTGCCGGTCAACGCAGACTACAAGGAATTCTGTGCGACAACGCCTGCTCATTTCCTAGACCAAAGTTTCCCTGGTGCAGACTCGTGCTTGAATAGCGTACGTGCATTTGAGCCATCACTCCTAAATTTTATCTGATATACGTCTAGATATGGGGTGTCTATGGGCAGTGGTTCATCTACGACCTTGGTTGTTGAAGCGGATGAAGAGCATGGTTTGTTATACCCAGTAGTGACCACCTTTACTTCCATTTACATCAGGAAAACGTAACTCGCTACAGAGTGCTACAGAGTGCTTACAGAGCGCTCTGTAGCACAATTGAACCCGCTGATGTATTGTCCTGGGATTCATTTACTTTTACTGATAAAAACTGTTTTTTATGTACTTACTCCCGCAGCCCGTTGCAGTTTAGAACGTAGCGATCAAACAGCAACAACCGTACCAGGACAATTGTTCAGGGACTCCCAACGAAGTTATCTGCAACATTTAGTACGTGACCTTACCACCTGTCATTCTGCAGAGTGATTCGGCCTTTGCTGCAGCAGTCGCAAGCGAACATCTGATCACAAGGGCAGGATCGCATGTCATCTCAAGGAATGAATTGTGAACTTGATTGTTCCTCCGAGTCAGTCTGGACTACGAACACTGGCTTCATGGACGACGTGCCCAGTTGCTTGCCTGACAATAAGAAGTTGAGCGTTTCAACGAGAATCAAAGCCGAGGATGTCGAACACTATGTGCGTTGCGCAATCGTTAAAGAATCGACAGTGTCCTCATCACATTTGGTTTCCGTTGGTCGCCGAATTCGAGCTGCACCAAGTGAGTAGATGGTGTATTGCAGCCGAGTTTCGCCTTGCAGAAGGAATAAAAACGAAACCTAACATGTGCTTCGTGCACAAGGGGAGCAGTCATGGAAATATGAACTTCACCTCAATCATGCTGGGTCATCGTGTTAAAATAGCAGGCAAAAGACCCTGAGTTGGAAGCCTTAAGCTGTGCTGCGATAATGCAGTCGCATGCTCTGCTCCATGTAGCGTGATGGTGTCTGAGTCACAATCAGTACCAAAGAAATGAGCAATAAAGACTTCAAGCTTCAACCCTCGCAGCGGACAATGTGGTGCTGAAATTATTGTTTGTCATACACTTATTTGTTATATTGCAATGTGCGAAGCTACCTAGGTCCTAGAAAGCGTTTCTGCTGAGATGACACCAAAAACTGCGCTGCTGTTCTAATAAGGAGCGGCATACGTCTTAAAAAGCTTTCCCCCTTGTTGCCACCAGTCTTGAGCTTGATCGATCATCATTCACCAGGCCAGGTGACTGCAGGGTTCGTCACTTTCTATCTTCCCACTTTCGATCTCGAGACGCTTTCATGAAGATGTTCGCCACATACCATCTCCTAGAAATATAACCCCTCTTACCACACTGAATATGCCGCAGACACGATTGATGTATGGGTGGGTCTCACTCGGTCAATACGATATACAATAACAAAGCTAGTGACGAGCCAAAAACAATGCAGTTACATAAAACGATAGGGATAGGACAGCAAGCAGATGAAAGCAAGCAGACATGAATACTGACTAAAATACGAGAATACGGATGAAACTAGACACCTGTGTGGACAAACACAATTTGCTGTTCCAATGGAATCTTCTTGCGCAACGATTTCATGGTCTTGTGCAACGCCACCGCAGCCCGCGTGCAGTCCAATCTCCCTAAACCATCAACCAGGTGGCGATAAAAAGTAGACACAACCTGGCGCGCAACCTCATCATCGACAGACCACATGGAACCTATGACACTGCGAAATCCGGAAAACTGCATGGCCGCAGCAAGATGGATCAACTCATCAGGACTCTTCTCGTCGCCCACGGCAGTGTGGCAAGCTGATAAGAATGCAAACTCTGGATTCTGCCAGTCTGATCGGATGATGTCCTTGATCATCAGTGGACCGTCGCGCATGGCGAAGGAAGACTCGAACGGTTGTGTCCGATTTGGCGTTCCATGGCAGGCGAGGTGGAGCCACTGATTATGGTTTAGTGCATCGAGTGCACCCTGTACTGTTGCGTCGCTGTCCTCGAGTGATGTGAAGGACACGATGGGCACGAGACGCTGAGCTACGTCCTCTAGCTCAGGAGCAATACACGAGAGTTTTTTCCCACTGTCCGGGTTTCCTTGACCAATGGCAACGAAATGTTGGAGGGACACATCTTGAGAAACCCGCTGTCGAGCCCGGATGAGCGTCGCCAAAGTAGGTGTGTAAGAGGAGATGTAAATGTCAGACAAATTGTCTCTATGCTTCTCGTACGGTCCTGCTGCATGTAGAGGAAGTAGCGTGAATTCGGCGGTAGGACACCACCAGATGCGCGAGCCAGGGCGAACTTCGGACTCCTCAAGGGCTTTGACTATAGGGTGAACGATATATTCCAAAGCTTGCGGAGGATGCCGACAAGCCTGTGTTGAATGATCAGGAAGAACCAAACTGTTCTGAAAGGGACTGAAACTTGGAGGACAATTCGAAGACCTCGATTGGTGCGATATCAAGTGGAACATGGACAGGATCTTGGCCACTCAAGATGATTAAGGCGTCGCAGCTGTACCAACTAGCATTGACGATGACGACTGGACCTGCTTCAGCCGCCTTCTGGAGGTCAGAAAACAGTGGAGGTAGGAGAAAACGTGAAAAGTCAGAGAGCTTGCGGATGCGTGAAACGACATCATCCCATTGTGTGGTCAATTGCCGAATTTCTGGGGACTGGTTTTCAGTAGATTGATCGAACGCATTTCGAAGGCGGAAACTGAGCCGCTTGAACTCTTCCGCCAAGGCTACGCCAGTCTCCCCCTGACAAGGCAATCCGATCAAGTGGTGAGCGGAAGCGTGCCAATTGAGTCCAGAATACCTGCACGACCTTGCTCCACCAGCTCCACCGCAGTCGTCAGCGCACCATGACGAACGCTGCATGAAAAAGCATCTGTGGCAAGGGAAGAAACAGCCTCCCTGATGACATCGAAATGACAGGAAGAAGATGACAAAAGAGCAACTCGCTGATCTAGGAATTTCAATGCAGTCTTGTAGGCAAGCAATGCAGAGTCGTGGTTGAAGATGTCAGCAGAGGTCGCCCATAACTTGGCAGCACCAAGATCTGTCTGAGATGCTGCATTTGATAGGTGGGAGAGCTGCAGAAACATGTCGGAATGCTTCATCTAGGTCGGAAGGGACGCCCCGCTGCCCGAGTCTCTCCAAAAGACTGGAAGCAAGATTGCAGAGAGACATGGATCGATCAGAATGACCATGGGGGCGGAGGTGTAGTGCAGCCTCATGTAACTCAATGGCCTCATCAAGATCAGACAGGACGCCCCGCTGCTTGAATCTCACTTGAAGGCTGGAAGCAAGATTGTTGAGAGACATGGGTCGATCAGAATGACCGTGGGGGCGGAGGAGTAGTGCGGCCCGATTGTGCTTGATGGCCTCGTCAAGGTCAGATGGGACGCCCTGCTGCTTGAATCTGTCTTGAAGGCCGAGTGCAAGATTGTTGAGAGACGAGGATTGCCTTGAATGACCATCGGGGAGGAGGAGGAGCGCAGCCTGATGGAACTCGATTGACTTATCAAGATCAGATGGGATGCCATGCTGTCTAAATCTTTCGCTAAGGCTTTGCGCAAGATTATCGAGAGACATGGATCGATCGGGGTGACCGGGTGGGCAGAGTGATAATGCACTCTTATTGAGCTCGATGGCCTCATCAAGGTCAGATGGGACGCCCTGCTGCCTGAATCTAGTTCCAAGGCAAAGTGCAAGATTGTTGAGAGATGTGAATCGATCAATATGACCGAGTGGACGGAGGAGTAGTGCAGCTCGATCTGAGTCAATGGCCTCATCGAGGTCAGATAGGACGCCCCGCTGCCGGAACCTGTCCCGAAGGCTGTTTGCAATATTGTTGAGAGGTTTGTACCGCTTAGAATGACCGGGTGGGCAGAATAGTAATGCATCTCGATGGAGCTCAATGGCCTTATCAAGGTCAGACGGGACACTCCGCTGCTCGAATCTGCGGTTAAGGCTGATAGCAAGGTTGTAGAGAGGCATAAATCGATCAGAATGATTGGGGGGTAGGAGGTCTAGTGCAGCTCGATAAAGCGTAATGGCCCCGTCTAGGTCAGATGGGACGCCTTGCTGGTCGAATGTCTCATAAAGGATGGCGGCAAAGTTACAAAGGCAGACGAAATGAAAATTTTCGTCTGGGGGACAATTCTGCGGGGCAGCTCGATGATTGTCTGCCATGCTGTTTTACCAAAAAAAGTTACACGAGGGTTATCAAGAACACTGAGCATGAAGCCGAAGAGTGGAACTGGGCGTTCAAGAACTTTGAGTATTGTTGCAACTGTCAATGTAAAAGCCTCATTATCAGAGCAAACAACGTTGAATATGAATGCACACGTACCTCGCACCCCCGGGAGTCACTTGTCTACCTTCAAAGATGATATACACCGTGACGCCATTGTCACATATAGGCGCTCGTACGTCCGTTCCTTCCATTCAGAATTCCCATTGACTCAGTGGCACAACCGTCACAAATTGAACGGCCACTCTGAATATCATTACTCTTGTTCAGAAAAGTCACTCAGTGTGTCCGATTACAGCCCAGCTGGTACAAGCATAAGTTAGGTAGCTGTTCCGAGAAGAGAGGTTTATTCGCTAGAATAGAGTTAAGAGTCTCAGCAAGGTTGTAGAACAACGCTGTATTATGAAGTACTCAAGACTCTAGGTACGTTAAGGATGAGTTTACTGGCCCTGAATTATGTGACGGTCGATCGATGTGTGCGCTGTGTTACCACTGCCAGGGCTGGGCCGCAGTGGACACGTCTGATCTAAGTATAAACCTCGCTCAGCGCTCAAGCGCTCACTGCGCAGGAACAAGCGCCCATAACACACTCTACCAAACACAATTCATTGGCATTCGATTCCTCAGTTGTTTCAATCCTTGATCTTCTGCGCACTTGGCTGTGTTCCCCCATAATCGACAGAAACTTATTAAAATTTGTCGGGACTCGTCTCAATCTCGTTCAGCCTGAATACCACAAGGACGGGATGAGTTCACTAGCCTTCCTAGTGACTGAATTGCAGGTGCGTTTGTGTCTACAATGATGACCTGCCAGCCTCTACTTATACCTTCGTCTAAAGTCCCTTGCCAGCGAGTCTAGGAGAAAGCATCCTGAAATACGCGAGGTACGATCGAAAGCACTCATCCCACGTACTGTCGTCTTATGTCCATGCAAAGGCAGCAGAAAAGTCACTTGCGATACTCAGGTCCTCTCCAGAGCAAGCGACAGCGTCTTTGGCTTCTGGTACGTGATTCCATTTAATGTGCCCCTACTTTCTTCATTGTTCACCCACAGACAGCGCACAGTCAGACGATCTTCTTCGACCAGTGTTCATGGGATGCGCGACCAAAAATGCGAAAGTCGTCGCCATCTCGTTGGGGTCGCTGCAGCGGTTGATAGCCCTCAAGGCTGTACCACAGTCTGCTGTCGCACTCATCGTCAGCACGATGAACGATGCCATGAGCCAAGGTGTTGACATTCAACTTCGGATCCTGCAAACTTTAGTCTCCTTGATCACCAACTTTCCTTCGATACACGGAGAACTTCTGGGAGAGGTACGCTCTCTCCATTCTTCCTGGTATTTATCTGATTACCTGCCAAAGGCATTGCTTCTCTGTTTTAAGTTGCAAGATTCCAGGATCGCAGTAGTCTCTTCAACAGCTGCAGCCACCCTGCGCCAACTTGTCATGTTTATCTTCGAAAAAATGGTCAACGAGGATCGTCAAGAGAGCAACGACACTTCAGAGCTGTCTGAGGCGACGCTTCCGGACGGTAGTACCAAAGCCTTGGGGCCCTGTGCCAAAGATGCATTCGCTGTCTTTGAAGATCTCTGTCTCCTCGCAAACTCAGAAAAACCCAATTTCTTGAAGCTCGACTACCTGCATAAGACCTTCGCCTTGGAGTTAATTGAAAGTGTACTCACGAATTACCACGAACTGTTCAGGAAGGCAAGTTTGTCGGTCCCATCCAGCTAGTTCATACTAATGCTTGTCGCAGCATACAGAGCTTTTAATGTTGCTGCAACACCATCTGTGTCCACTCATTCTGAAATCTCTCTCCGACAGACACGTCTTTCCGTTGACACTCAGATGCACACGAGTCGTGTTCTTGATCCTGAAGCAGTTCTCTTTCGAGCTAGAGACGGAAGCTGAAGTATTCCTAATGCTTCTCATAAAATGATATCAGAAGATTCCGACGCGTCCTAATCAGGACCATTCTGGCTCACGTCCAATATGGACAAGGGTCCTTGCAATGGAGATAATGAGAGGGTATGTCTTAAGCTTGACGCCCAAAATTCCGCACTAATATTTCTTTTCAGGGTGTGCAGCGATGCAGAGCTTGTCCGAAACATCTGGGATCGCTATGATGCGCAGCAGCCAGGCTCCAAGGTTTTCAGCTCTTTGATAGTTGCGCTGAAACGCCTTGTCACTGAAAAACCTGCTCTACTTGGAGTGAGCGCGCAGATGATGGGGGTCGGCATTTCTCATGCGGGCGATAGTGCTACACCATCAGGATCCAATTACGGTCTGGATGTCGGTGGGGTTGCTGGAATGGTTGCCACAGCTGCAAGTGCTACCGTGTCAGGAGTAGTCGGGATAATTGGATCTGGCATTGGTCTGAGCGTGCAGAACTCGGCCATGAAGCTCCAATGGTACAGTCCCCATTTCGCATCTCGCGCATTACCCTAAGACATCTTTCCTAACCAGCATCGATCAATTAGACAAAGCGGACTCGCCACCAATTCCCGAGGCATATATTTACCTTCTCGCCGTGCAGTGTATTGTCTCTCTATGCGAAGGCTTCGCGTCGTTCACTGGTCCACTGTACACGTCCATCATGGTTCAACGTCCTCGGGCGGCCGGCGAGCCTGTTATTCGCGCACCTGCTGCTCTTGACCTTTCTACACTCCCACAGGACGATCCCGCAACTCAGCACCTCACCATCGTGCGTTCTATGGTTGAGAACGGCTGGCCTGCGCTTCTCGCAGCCCTCTCCTTTATTATCTCGACAAATCTATCAGATGAGCTTTTCATAGATGTTCTCAGCAGTTATCAAGCTTTGACGAACGTTGCGGGGATGCTCGCGCTCAGTACTCCTCGTGATGCATTGTTCAACTCGCTTTCCAAATTTGCGATACCTTCGCGAGTAGTGTCCAGCTTGGAGTTTTACGTTGAACCTCCGACGCCCCGGACGTCAACTTCCTTCACAGAAAACCTGGGGTTGACAGCACCTATTCAAGCTCCAGGACTTTCCGAGCGAAATCTAGCATGTCTCAAAGTGTTGGTATCTAGTGCCCTTTTCCTCGCCGGGAGCCTAGGAGAGAGCTGGTATGGCATTCTGGAAGCTTTACAGAACGCAGACTATGTCTTGAACGTCAAAGCGTCGCAAGCATCTACCAACCGGCGGATGAACACACCTATGACACCCAATCGATCTGCGTCGGCGATGAGCTCTGCTGAACAGGGGAAAGTGGCTCGGCACCCCCTCCTCATGGACATCGATTCTGAGAGCGTGCTTGCTGCTGTACAGCGCCTCTTTGATGCATCCAAAAACCTGGAGGATTCAGCTTTTCAGGACTTTGTCACCGCACTCTGTAAACTTAGCTCAGAGATGGTCGGGATGCAATCTGATGGGAGCACGCTGATGGAGTCAGATGATTCCTTGAGCCCTGTACCGATTTCTCCGCATAGAAGACGCGTCAGCGGAATTCATTTGCCTCGCACGCTGGTGAGTCGGGGTTGAACGTTGATCCTCTTGCGTCACACTGAGACATAACATCTTCTCAGCGTCAAGGTGATTTCGGTGTGGAGCGACTGGGTTCGGTAGCGATGCTGAACTTCCATCGTCCTCATCTATCGCGCACCTGAGGTTGCATGGAACACTACTACAAGTCATCTCCTGTGGGTTATGAGTCTCTCCTCAGCACCGCAGTCAATACGAGTGCAGGCAGCACGCGTCCTCGATGAAATTCTTACTGTGGTCCCTCGTAATTTGTCATCCACTGGAGACCTGCAGGCCATAGTCCAGCGTCGCGTTCTCGACGTTCTATTTAAACAGATAGTACCTGCATCATCCGACGTCCCAGCCACGAGCACGAATGTCGAGCTTCGGCGAATGGGGTTGGAGACCCTGCACCAAATTCTACAAGCGTCCGGACACACTTTCGTCGTTGGGTGGGGCAGCATTTTCGAGATGCTAGGGAGCATCTGTAAACCCGCAGCTCTCTCCAGATCTCAGTCGGTCGATTCCATTAGCACGTTATCGCTTCAAGAGACGCCCCGTCAAAAGTCACTGTCTCTGGGGTACGTTAACGACCGTGGCTACACAGCACTTGTGAAGATAGCCTTCCAGTCCCTCAAACTTGTCTGCGACTCTGTGTCTGTGTTATCTCCCGAAGACTTGCGGCTTTGCATCAAAACCCTCGGACAATTCGGTCGACAAGCCGACACAAACATTGCGCTTACTGCTGCAGAAAGCCTGCTCTGGAGTGTGTCGGATTCGATCCAGGCAAAGCGGAAGGATGCAGAGATGGAACCTGAATATAGCGCACTGTGGATGTGTCTGCTGCTGGAAGTCTTGGGTCTTTGTACTGACGCTAGGCACGAAGTCCGTGTTGGTGCCATCCAGACTCTGTTCCGTGCAATGCAACTTTACGGCGCCACGCTTACTCTGGATACGTGGAATGACTGCATATGGAAGATCACATTTCCGCTACTTGACGCAATATCTATCGAAACCCGGCGCAGTGCCTTTGAGCCCGGAGCTCTGCTGAACTCTGGTCTGGCGACGCAGTCTCCCGAGCATGCATGGGACGAATCAAAGAGTCTCGCGCTGCAGTCGATTGGATCCATTATCAGCGATTTTCTCGTCACCAAGATCATGCGTCTGGACTCCTTCTCGAAAGCATGGTCCGTGTTTGTCACCCACGTTCATGATACCGTATCCTTGGACCGCCGAAACTTGAGTCCGCCTGCACTACTTTGTTTGGGGAAAGTGGTGAAAGCGCTTTCTGGCGCAGATGCCTCTCTGCAAGAAAAAGTGTCGGAGGCTTGGGAATGCGTATGGAAGGCATGCAGTGACATGGGGAGCATGGTTCTTCAGGGTGGAAGATCTCAGCTCTCTCCCGGTACGAATACGACACAGCCCCACCGTGCATTTACCCAGGAGAGTTTGGTCGCTCTCGTCGACGTCATACGGAACACACGTTCCATTAGTCTGACCCAGACGAAGAAGGAATGGCCGCTTCAGCGTCTCAATCGTCTGATGGAAATCCTCAAGGGTACGTCTCTTTCTTTCTATCGCCGTCCCTCTTCCTGAGTCATGCATAGGTGTTCTTACTTATCCTAACTCGACGGATTACCGCCCGGATGTCGATGGTTTGTCACCCGTTCAGGTAGGTGAATGTTCAGCATTTACTGAATGACATCGTCTCATTGATATGACAGGTAGTTGTCTTGGACGCAATTGCGGATATCAACTTGACGGAATCTGGTGTTCCATCTCTCATCTTACGGGATCTCTCAGAATTCAGCACACTTGCGTTTCTGGCTGCTTTCCATGTACCCATCTTGTCTCCCACCTCTGCGGCAACGCCTATTCTGACATCGTCTCAAAAACAAGTCACGTACATTGCGTTATCCAAGAAGGTCATGCCGCTCATCGTTGAGTTATACATGCGCTTCAAGGATGAGCTCGAGATCTATAAGGACGGGACTTTGGAAGCCGTCTTCTCGGTATGTATCGTTGATGGTGTCCTCGGACTTCGAATGTTCATTTGGTTTCGTGTTCAGGCCTATTCCATACCGATAAAGCTAAAGTACGAGTGTCCCGCTCCATCAAAGTTCGGCAAAGATCCTCCTCTGTGGAAGACCGCGACAACAAGCTTTCTCCGTATAGTCACCGACTCTGTCAAATGGATGGCAGCATTCGGCGATCGTGAGCAGTCAATGATCTGGTTGACTTCATCTAATCATAACACATAGGTATATCCGACACTCGAGTTGAGGGCATTTGGCGACAAATCATTGAAGTCTTTCGAGGTGGGATTTTGGCTGACTGGTGCGCATTCTATTCTTCTCTCATTCAGTTGTTTTATCATACCCAACGACTTCCTTGTGTGCAGCACTGCGACAGAGAGTTTCTCACTTGAAGATCAGGAAGCGGAGGAAAGCTTCGATCTTTCTCTCATCAGCTCACTGGAGATTGATCTTGTGCCACATCTTGGAGACACAAGAGTCCCTGATCACCTCATCGCACAGTTGGCCAAGATCTTGCACAAGGGCAGCCAGCTGTACAAGTCAAATATGGATCTTTCGCGCCCTGACTCGCCCTCGACCGATACCGCGAATGCGTCAGACGACTCTCGGGACTCGCACGACTTCGAGAAGGTGGACCTTAACATCGGAACAACTGCACCTGGGGTCCTGGTTCCGAGGGAGCGATTTTCGTTTTGGTGTTTTGATCTTTTGTTCCTGATATGCTCTAATGTTACGAGCGGTAAGTGCTAATCCCTCTGCGCGTATTTCCAGAGCTGACTATTTACCTAGATCAAGAATCTTCAAGGAAGCGAGTTGCTGCACTTTGTCTGCCGACCTTGCTTGATCGATGCAAAACTACGATGATGTGCTATGTTGCTGACGAGGCTCTTCGAGGTAATATGCCTTTCCAGAGGTAAATTGTGACTTGTGTCCCATTATTTTCTGTTGCTGGACCAACTTTGACAGGGCTCGTGAAGATGAACTGTTGTATGTGCTTCGCAAGGTACTGGATTTACAGCTTTGGTCAGGAACCTTGTGGGCCGCATTGTCAGAGTCGCCATCGAAGTTTAGTGATTCCCAACCCGGTACTTGTTCCCTTGCTTTGTGATCTGATTTACGCTGAACGTCTGCCTAGCTGTTGATGTCACTCTTTCGCCAGTCTGCACTCATTGCGGATGTGGTCAAACGCTCGCCAGTCGCTCATATCTTCTATTTTTACTCAGGTGCTGTGTGAAATTGCTTCTATCCCTCGGAAGACACCATCAGCGTGGGTGATCACGAGTTCCTCGCCACCTGAGACCAACCAGGAGAGGAGGGGCAAGTTCTCTGCAGCCTCATATCGGTGATGTGGAGGAGGGCGGCGATGCGATGGAGGTAGATGCAAGAACACTTGCGAGGAAGGCGTTACAGATTCTCGGGAAGGAGATGGGCGCGATTTAGCAATGCTTTCATTTACATTGTAAGAGTTATTCTACTCTCATACCTAATATCTATGGACCTGCCTACGATCGACTTGACTAAGTAGTACAGGTTATCTATCGGAATCTTCAAACTTGCTTGACCACAGTCACTTTTCGGGACGTGCACTTGGAGGAGTGGGCACATCAGAGCCGATGTCACCCTGCTTTGCACCCAGTACTTCCATCAACTCCTTCCGACCAAATATATGAGCTGCCTCTATTGCGTTGGGTTTTCCTATTCTCGGATCTGCGCCAGCATTGGCCAGAATACGCACAACCTCATCGTGCGACTTGAACACAGCGCCCGCAATCATAGATTGACCAAGATCGTTGAGTCTGTTTGGATCTGCTTTCCGTTGTAGAAGCCCTTTAGTCAATTCCGCGTGGCCTGCATATGCTGCGAGCATCAATAATGTGTTTCCTAAATCAACGCGTGCGTCATTCAGGGGGCTGGGATATTGATGACTTGGACGCACCTTTATCATTTGTGAGGTTGACTGGCAAGCCCGCATCAACTGCTTGAAGAAGGAGTGCTGTGTTTCCCTCCCGCGCAGCGTCAAACATTCGGTATGCAAAGTCGACAGTCCCAGCTGGTAAACTGTTGGTTTTAGACTGTGTGGGAGCCGCGACATGATCGGGCACTTGTGGGGACGATTCAGTTGCCTATTAGCTCGCCTCAGACTCTACAGATCTGATAGTAGGAAGGTATATGTGACTGACCATCAGTGAATCACGCTCCAGAGTGTTCGGTACTCTCAAGTAACGTTCAACTTGTTGAGCGCGACGGCACCCCTCGAGCATTATAATCACGGCTGACTCCGATCACATAATCGGCCCGTCTCGCCGGTCCGTCAGCGCTTCAGCATTTGGCACGAAAGCATGACTTGAGTTCAATGATCGTCTTTTCTCTTGTCATGGCCTCTAGACTTGTTCTTCCTCAGTTGCTCATCGAATCACCCGACTCCGAATCCCCCATTGTACCATCTAATACTAGGGTCCGGCCAAGTGCTCGCAGG
This sequence comes from Suillus occidentalis, assembly GCA_016628085.1. Lineage (NCBI taxonomy): Eukaryota > Fungi > Basidiomycota > Agaricomycetes > Boletales > Suillaceae > Suillus > Suillus occidentalis. The sequence continues at coordinate 18,523 of JABBWB010000100.1, forward strand.
TATTGGCTTTCTCCAAACGAATCTTTAGACGTCGACACATGGAAAATTAATGATACTTTCGTTTCCCTGAAATATGTTCTTGAGTTAATGGAGCGATCACGATCACTCCCGGGCAGGACTGTATAGATGACTCGTGGGCAGCAAGCGCTCATATTATAAATCAAACAGAGTATAGCCCCGTCACTTGAAGTTCCCTCTCACAAGCAGGCATCTTCCCGGGCAAGAACGTCAGCCGATACAAATTTTGACGCTAGGGCAGAACTGGGTAGTTTCGGTGCGACAGCGTACAAAAACGCTGGTGTTGCTATGTTTGCCACTCACAGGCCTGTGTATACGCCTGTATCCCATCCACTGGCAAGTGTGGTAGCGTCGTCTAAACCTTCAATTCATCTCGAGCGTTTTCAATCTTCCTCACATCAATATTATCCCTTCCTCTTATACCATAATATGCAAGCCGCAAGCGCTCGTGATAGTAAGGGATTAATAATATGTCTCTTGCCTAATAACTATTTACGGAACTTTGCAAGTGTGTCTTTGGCTACATCACTCAACTCCTTCATAGCAACGGTGGCCCTCTCTCTATGCTCTAGTAAACCTCGCCTTTCTACTCTTTTGATAATATCATCTACATCGTCGATGAGCTGCTCGAGTTCGGGCTTTGAAGCGATATGCATGCACTTCTTTGTGCCTTCCACAAGAACGGGAAGGACTTCGACACAGCGTGTGTTGTTGATTGTGAGGAAAGCAGAATACCATGCCTTTCTCATCATGTCCCACCACTGTTGCTCTGTGATAGAACTGAGTGATGTAACAGATACCTCTTCCGATATCGTTCGGAGGAAGATACCAGCTAGGTAGAAGGGGTGCGGCCAGGCAGTGATCTTGAAATGAAGATCGAAATCGCAGGACTTTGCAACAATGCTAATGCACCGATGAATGTGGCGATCCCCATATAAATGTGGGTGCCAGACTGAATTCTTCGCCAAGGCAAAGATCAATTCGAGATAACGCAAGTCGCGTTCACGATCAAAGAAGCAGTCAGGACCAGTATCGGTGGGTGTTGCACCTGGTTGCGGGCAAACCGCGGTAAGGATAGCAGGAGAGAAATTGGTCAAAACCATGTCTCCATCGTCAACGATATCGATGGAGGCCAGGACTTCCCGGAAACTGTGAGCAGCGCGAAGGGCAACATGACGTAAACGGGGAGGCATGCTGCTGCCCATGCAGGCGACGAGCTTCTCGATGTATGGACGTTGTTTCGCGGGGCTGCAGCTCACGCTCATACTACTCAGTAGTACAAGGATGTCACCTGCTGTCGCGTAATCGTCGGAACAAACATCACCAAGGTAGTCCACCAGCCAGTCAAAGTCTTCTGGTGAGTGGGGATTGCCTTGCCACAAAATTCGATGCCGCCACAACCAAGCAGGGCTTTGTGGGAGTATATAACCATTGTTATCGACGGTAAACCTGAAGCGCTGTACCGTTAACATCGGTGCCGATGAATCCCGGTCATTTTGTTCAGATGTCCTCGCTCGTGAATAAATCTTCCGGTACACGCCCAGTGTCCACATCTCCCAAGATCGAAGTAGATCAGGTAGATCAAGGTCAACCACTCGACAAATGGTGTCGAAGTGCCATGCAAGGCGAACAGCACTGTCCAGATCGCCTTCACCCAATGCACGGAGTAATGTCTGGAACTGCGCCCAAAGAGACAGAGCAAGTTGAGGCAGAGCAGAACTACACGATCTCTCCGTTAAGCATAGCAGAAGGACCACCAAATGAGTGAATAGCACCTTTTATCAACCCGAACTATGTCCTTTTTGTCAAACTGGACCCCGACCATGACGCAAGCAAGAAGAGTGCAATTAGCTATGATTTGAGGCGATGGAGAGGAAGAAGAGCATAGGAGTTTTGATATCACTGTCCTGGCGAGTTCTTCTACGTCTTCATCCACTTTCCCTATGACAAAGTGGAAAGGAAGAGTATGAGACAGCCACTCAAGGACAGAATCAGGACAAGCCCCAAACTTCAGTGAAGGAAACCAGAATATATATTTCGCATTAAAGAGCTTGGTTGTCGCAAGAAGCACATCGTCAGTGACTTTTGTCCTCTTCAACATCTGTGAAAACACGAAGCCATCTAGTGGTCCCTGGCCATTAAATCCATAAGCAGGATGTCCCTGAAGAATTCGGCCGCAGTATAGGTGACAAAGAGCCATTATACATGCCGACGCCTTCTCCTCCAACGACGGTACAATTCGCCTCTGAACGTCCAAGCAGCTCATGTAAACATTATAGAGCTGGCGTAGCGTATCTGAGACGTCAAGATCCAGAGGCCAGTCGACATGAGGAACAAGGCTAGCAGCGGCGAGAAATACTTCGGGATCTGTGGACGTCTCGAGCAGCCACTGGATGCTAGGTGCTTCGAGAGAGCTGGAGGGTTTGTCCGGCAGCTCAAGCTTGAGCAGGGGTTGATTCGCGACTACAGCGTGCAGGTTCTGGCCAAGAGGTTGTGCTTCAGTGTCCACGACACTTGCCGGGGTGCGGAAAACCAGAGAACGTAACCAGTGTACGATGCGATGGAGGGCACTAAGTAATGGCTGAACGCAGTGCCGTGCGAATGAGCGAACCGCAAGCGCAGGGTCTGTTGACACAAATGAGGACCGGATGTCCAGTGCAATAGTAGCGAAGAATGTCACCATCATAGAACTCGAACCAACTGCTTCTGAGTGTGCCAAGCACCCGATGCAGCACATCTAGTAAGAAATGGTCAAAGTCTGTGCATACATCATAAGAAAACGTTACTCACCATGCACCAATTTCATCAACTGCTGAACATAGCTAGAAACCAATTTGACCACTGGGTGTAGAAGTCCTACGATTTGACTCAGACCGGAAATGACCACTAGAACTAGAAAAATGAGCTTACTGTCAACTCGCATCATGCGCAAGATCGTTGATATCGGCGTCTGGAACGGACACGCGGGAGATACCAAAGCTGCCATGACTGTCAGGGAATAAAACATAAACCCGAAGACCGTGGTTGCAATGATGACCCAGGCAATCGTGTGCTGCTGGGACCACATGTTGGCGCTGAGGGCGATTCCAAAAAGGAGAAGGGAGATCTGGAGTAGGACAGGGAAGGATTGCACGACAGCATCGAAATACCATGTGACGATGCCATCGAACTTCTCTTGTCTGCGCTTCGCTCGTTCCTCCTGCGAGCCCCGGCCATATCGCTGCGACTTGTAGTACCCGAGCCACTGCTTCCCTAGCACGGCACCGAAAGCAGCGAGTAGACTGAAGGACAAGCTTGCGTAGGCTATCGATTGGATCCTAATATTAGAGATGGGTGGGGACCAGTTAGATGCTGGCGTTGCTGGCGTAGACCCCGCTGCGGTGAAGTTGCCGAGTCCGATTTGGACGAGCTGCGTGAGAAGGGCATGCGTGGTGTCGTTGGGGTCCGGACTGAGACTGGACTCCATGGCCACGATGAAAGTTGTACTGACGGCGGAAAACAGACCAGACTGAGAAAACATCAATCACAACACGAGGCAAAGGCGAGGATGTGAAACTTACGAAGACTAACACGATGTCCATGTCGCTGTTGTATCGCTCAAGAAACTCGTCGTCGTGTTCCTCGGCGACTCTTTTGTATAGGCCCCAGAAACGAGAGCGGTCGTCCTTACCGCTCTTAGAGGCAATTGATGAGTCCTTGAGAACCTCCAACACCTCCTTCATGACAATCACTCTGCGGAAATAGCATTGTCAGTGTGATCGCCTGGCTCGGTTGATCGCTTACATTTCACTTTGACTTGGCTGGTCCTCCTGTCCTTCGTTTTGGGCCTCGCTGAGAAGATATGAACATACTCGACACTGCGATGAGTAGAACTTACACAGCTAAGCCGCCATCAGGTGAATCACCTGGAGTATGTCCTTTTGTGTGGGGCTCTGATGGCCGAGGCGGCCCAGAGTTTGAGCTGCAATTCATGTAAGGAGGACGCGAAAAGACTCGGGGCAGAAATTCTTACATTCCCAATGATACTGGCAGTTGCACCTCTGAAAGTCCAGGATTTTCCTCCCCGCTGTATTTCTGTCAAATGGGGCACCAAGAGTCGAAGAAGTCGCAACTTGTCTGGGAGAGGGCGATCGTCAAGGCGAGCGCTCTGATCATGGGCACCATCCGTGTTACCCTCTTGTGATGGTCTTCGGCTGCGATTTGAGGTGATTGATGCTCTCGACATGAGTATGGTGTAAGGATGGAGCAAGGGATTGGGAAGAGTCTAAGGTGAGCGCCCGGGACAGGTGTTGAGACCCTGAATCGAACATAGCAGAAACAAACAGCCTAAGATAGCACTAGGGCGCTACATGTGGCCACTGCCAAGCTCAACGTGAAATGTTCTTGCGAGGCCTCATGGAAACACTGCACATGCATATGTAGGGCAGGCGAATCTGATGGTCCTTGTAACTCCTCGGTGCATAATCGTCAGCGATCAAACGTTCACAGGTGCTCACATGGGTTTGAGCAACTTGCTCAACGCCATCGTTGATATCATATTATCGGGTTCGAGTCGTTGTTAGAGGTGATGGTTACTATTATTGACCAGCGGGTGGCTCGAAGGAACATGAGACCGTGAATGAAGACTATTGACCGCCATATGCATGGTCAGTGATTATCACAAATATTACTTGACCGCATCTTGAACGCATCATCATGATGCATTGAATTCAAGCAAAATCCAAGCAAACGGAAGTCGAGCTACTGTCATATGACAAATTTGAAATCACAGAGACACCAATACCGACTTCCCGGTTCCGACCTTTTTGAGTCTTTTTGCTCAACGTTAACCACAACGATCTACTATATGCTCTCCAAGTGAGCGAGGCACTCCAGTCGGTTGGTTCAGTTAATCCGAAATCTCAGGGTTCTGCGAGGTGGCAAATGTCGATGGCTGGAGTGAATATAGCTGTCCACCGCCTGAACCTCCAGCTCACTCGGCGCATGCTTGTTTTGTCCAGGATGTTTTACCATTTCAAAGATATCCAAACACTAATACCACTATAGCTACTTCCGGTCATCTGTAAATCACCACACAACCCAGTTCTCGTCGGCTTCGGCAACGAGCCACTTGTCGGCAAGCAATGTCATTGATAGGTACCCCAACGCATCATTTTTCTCACTCTAAATGTCGGTGATTCGTCACTACAGCTTTCTCTCGTAGTACTTCGGGCCCTGGCAGGCACCCAAGTCAGCCCTGTTTTGTGTCTCTGCACGTTTGATGATGCCAGTTGAAATTAGTCAACTGTCCCGTACACCCTGCCACAGACCCGACCGGCATCTCTTCCAGTTCAGGCGATTTCGGGCATGTCGATCAGTTTGATTAACGGTCGTATCCTGCTGCTAAGGCGCGTGGATGGCAATGTGGTACTGCAGCACCAGAAACATCAGTCAAAGGATAGTCCAAGTTGTGTTCCGCAACCCCCTACATTTACATCTACCGACTTACTCCCAGCTCAGAGCTCTCTCATCGATGATCATGCAGACGTTGATCTATATTCGACTCAGTATTCACGCCATGGCGTGCCCAAGAGTCCTACCGAGACATCCTCCGAGGACGGAAACACGACCGCCTCGAAGCATATGTGTGGTATGTGATTCTGAGCATTGGCAACTTGTCTCCCGAACAACCTTTGGTATCAAAGCCCAAACTTGTGATAGCGCTGATAGCGACGCAGTTGCCACTTCCCGCGCCGATCACCATCAACCCGTTGAATACTGGAATTGTGGTGGACGAAACTCCTGCATTACTCTGTACCACACATCACTTCTGTGTCTCGAATGGCCCTATTCCCATATTCGATTGGGACTGTATTACAATCTATTTAGCTCCCTACTGTCCTGCGTGTCCGCTTCTACTAGCTAGACCTTGACAATTTTTGTTGTACATCGCTGATGACAGTTCGTCTTCCAAATACCCAATCCCTCCGCGCGTATTTCCAGAGCTTACTATTTACCTAGGTCAAGACTCTTCAAGGGACCGAGTTGCTGCACTTTGTCTGCCGACCTTGCTTGATCGATGCACAACTACGATGGTGTGCTGTGTTGCTGACGAGGCTCTTCGAGGTAATATGCCTTTCCTGAGGTAAATTGTTACTGTGTCGCATTATTTTCTGTTTCTGAATCAACTTTGACAGGGCTCATGAAGATGAACTGCTGTATGTGCTTCGCAAGGTACTGGGTTTACGGCTTTGGTCAGGAACCTTGTGGGCCGCATTGTCAGAGTCGCCATCGAAGTTCAGTGACTCCCAACCCAGTACTTGTTCCCTTGCTTTGTGATCTGATTTATGCTGAACGTCTGCCCAGCTGTTGATGTCACTCTTTCGCCGTCTGCACTCATTGCGGATGTGGTCAAACGCTCGCCGGTCGCTCATATCTTTTACTTTTACTCGGTGCTGTGTGAAATTGCTTCTATCCCTCGGAAGACACCATCGGCGTGGGTGATCACGAGTTTCTCGCCACCCGGGACCAACCAGAAAAAGAGGGATAATTCTCTGCAGCCTCATATCGATGATGTGGAGGAGGGTGGCGATGCGACGGAGGTAGATGCAAGAACACTTGCGAGGAAGGCGTTACAGGTTCTCTGGAAGGAGATGGGCGCAATTTCGCAATGCTTTCATTTACATTGTAAGAGTTATTCTACTCTCATACCTAATATCTATTGACCTTCCACGATCGACTTGACTGAGTAGTACAGGTTATTCATCGGAATCTTCAAACTTGCTTGACCACAATCACTTTTCGGGACGTGCACTTGGAGGAGTGGGCACATCAGAGCCGATGTCACCCTGCTTTGCACCCAGTACTTCCATCAACTCCTTCCGACCAAATATGTGAGCTGCCTCTAACGCGGTGGATTTTCCTATTCTCGGATCTGCGCCAGCTTCGGCCAGAATACGCACAACGTTATCCTGCGACTTGGACACAGCGGCCGCAATCATAGATTGACCAAGATAGTTGAGCCTGTTTGGATCTGCTTTCTATTCTAGAAGTGCTTTAGCCAATTCCAGGTGGCCTGCGGATATTGCGGGCATCAATAACGTGTTTCCTAAATCAATGCGTACGTCATTCACTGGCAGGGGGCTGGGATGTGACCCGGACGCACCTTTGTCATCTGTGAGGTCGACTGACAAGCCTTTATCAACTGCTTGAAGAAGGAGTGCTGTGTTTCCCTGCCGCGCAGCGTCAAACATGGGTGCAGAGTTGACAGTTCCATCTGGTAAACTGTCAATTCTGGACTGTGCCGCGACCACGAGAGGCGTGGGCACTTGTGGGGATGATTCAGTTGCCTAGTAGCTCGCCTCAGACTCTATGGATCTGATAGTAGGAAGGTAAATTTGACTGACCATCACTGAATCACTCTCCACTGGGGCGTTCAGTACTCTCAAGTAACGTTCAGGTTGGAGTGCGACGGTACCCCTCATTCTAATCACGGCTGACTCCGATCACATCAGCCCGTCTCGCCAGTCCGTCAGCATTTGGCACGAAAGCGGACTCGTCACTCGTTCGTCTCTTCTGTCCTGGCCTCTGGTTCTTCGAGTCAGTTGCTAATCGAATCACCCGACCTCAAATTCCCCGCATTGTGGCATCGAATACTAGGGTCCGGCTAAGCGCTCGCAGATATGGCCTTTCTCCAAGCGAATCTTTAGACGTCGACATATGGAAAACTAATGATACTTTCGTTTCCCTCAAATATCCTCTCGAGTTAATGGAGCGATCATGATCACTCCCGGGCAGGATTGTATAGATGACTCGTGAGCAGCAAGCGCTCATATTATAAATCAAACAGAGTAAAGCCCCGTCACTTCAAGTTTTGACGCTAGGGCAAAACTGGGTAGTTTCGGTGCAACAGTGCACAAAAACGCTGGTGTTGCTATGTTTGACACTCAGAGGCCTGTGTATGCGCCTGTATCCCATCCAATGGCAAGTGTGGTAGCGTCGTCTAAACCTTCAATTCATCTCGTGCATTTTCAATCTTCCTCATTTATACTGCCCACTATCCCTTCCTCTTATACCCTGATATGCAAGCGCTTGTGATAATACGGGGACTAATGACATGTCTCCTGCCCAATAACTACCCGCTGAACTTCGCAAGCGTGTCATTGGATACATCACTCATCTCCTTCATAGCAACGACGACCCTCTCTCTACGCTCTAGTAAATATTGGCTTTCTACCCTTCTGATAAGATCATCTACGTCTTTGATGAGCTGCTCGAGCTCGGGCTTTGAACCGATATGCATGTACTTCTTTGTGCCTTCCACAAGAACGGGAAGGAATTCGACGCAGTGTATGTTGCCGATTGTGAGAAAAGCAGAATACCATGCCTTTCTCATCATGTCCCACCACTGTTGCTCTGTGATAGACCTGAGTGATGCATTTGACACCTCTTTAGATGTCATTCGGAGGAAGATACCAACGAGGTAAAAGGCATGGGAACCCCAGCTTAAACTGCAGCAATCTGCGATAATCCCAACGACCCGATCTATGTGGCAATACAAATGGGGGCGCCACTGGAAATTCCTCGCCAAGGCAAAGATCAATTTGAGATAGCACAGGTCGCGTCCACGATCAAAGAAGCAGTCAGGACCACTGTCAGTGGGTGTTGCACCTGGTTGCGGGTAAACTGCGGTGAGGATAGCAGGAGAGAAATTGGTCAAAACCATGTCTGCATCATCAACGATATCGATGGAGGCCAGGACTTCCCGGAACCCGTGAGCGGCGCGAAGGGAAGCATGACGTAAACGGGGAGGCATGCTGCTACCCATGCAGGCGATGAGCATTTCGATGTATAGACGTTGTTTAACGGGGCTGCAGCTCACGCTCATACTACCTAGTAGTACAAGGATTTTGGCTGCTGTGGCGTGATCGTTGGAACAAGCATCACTGAGGTAGTCCACCAGCCAGTGAAAGTCTTCTGGTGAGTGGGGATTGCCTTGCCACAAAATTCGATGCTGCCACAACCAAGCAAGGCTTTGTGGGGGGTTACGACCATTGTTATCGACGGTAAACGTGAAGCGCTGTACTATTAACATCGGTGCCGATGAATCCCGATCATTTTGTTCAGACGTCCTCGCTCGTGAATAAACCTTCCGGTACACGCCCAGTGTCCACATCTCCTCAGATTGAAGTAGGTCAGGTAGATCACAGCCAACCACTCGACAAATGGTGTCGAAGTGCCATGCAAGGCGAACAGCACTGTCCAGATCGCCTTCACCCAATGCACGGAGTAATGTCTGGAACTGCTCCCAAAGAGACTGAACAAGTTGAGGCAGAGCAGAACTACACGATCTCTCCGTTAAGCATAGCAGAAGAACCACCAAATGAGTGAATAGCACCTTTTATCAACCCGAACTATGTCCTTCTTGTCAAACTTAACCCCGACCATGACGCAAGCAAGAAGAGTGCAATTAGCTATGATTTGAGGCGATGAAGAGGAAGAAGAGCATAGGAGTTTTGATATCACTGTCATGGCGAGTTCTTCTACGTCTTTATCCACTCGCCCTATGACAAAGTGGAACGGAAGAGTGTGAGACAGCCACTCGAGGACTCGGACAGAGTCGGGACAAGCCCCAAAATTCGGTGGAGAAGACCACCATAATTGTTTATATTTCGCATGAAAGAGCTTGGTTGTCGCAACAAGCACATCGTCAATGACTTCTGTCCTCTCTAACATCTGTTCAAACCTGTAGCCATCTGCGCTTCCATCGCCATCAAATCCATAAGCAGGAAGTCCTTGAAGAATTCTGCCGCAGTATAGGTGACAAAGAGCCGTTGTACATGTCGACGCCTTCTCCTTTAACGACGGTACAATCCGCCTCTGAACGTCCAAGCAGCTCATGTAAACATCATAGAGCTGATGTAGCGTATCTGAGACATCAAGATCCAAAGGCCAGTCGACATGAGGAACAAGGCCAGCAGCGGCGAGAAATACTTCAGGATCCGTGGACGTCTCGAGCAACCACTTGATGCTAGGTGCTTCGAGAGAGCTGGTGGGTATGTCCGGCAAGTTGAGCCAAAAGACGTGTTGATTCGTGGCTACGGCGTGCAAGTTCTGGTTAAGAGGTTGTGCTTCAGGGTCCACGACACTTGTCGGGGTGCGGAGAACCAAAGAACGCAGCCAGGATGCGATGCGATGGAGGGCGCTAAGTAATAGCTGAACACAGTGCCGTGCGAATGAGCGAACCGCAAGCGCAGGGTCTGTGGACACAAATGAGGACCGGATGTCCAGTGCAATAGTAGTCAAGAATGTCACCATCATAGAACTCGGTCCAACTGCTTCTGAGTGTGCCAAGCACCCGATGCAGCACATCTAGTAAGAAATGGTCAAAGTCTGTGCATACATCATAAGAAAACGTTACTCACCATGCACCAATTTCATCAACTGCTGAACATACCTAGGAACCAATTTGACCACTGGGCGCAGCACTCCTGCGATTTTGACTCAGACTGAAAATGACCACCACAACTCGAAAATGAGCTTACTGTCAACTCGCATCATGCGCAAGATCGTCGAAATTGGCGTCTGGAACGGACACGCGGGAGATACCAAAGCTGCCATCACTGTCAGGGAATAAAACAAAAACCCGAAGACCGTGGTTGCAATGATGACCCAGGCGATGGTGTACTGCTGGGACCACATGTTGGCGCTGAGGGCGATCCCGAACAGGAGAAGGGAGATCTGGAGTAGGACAGGGAAGGATTGCACGACAGCATCGAAATACCATGTGACGATGCCATCGAACTTCTCTTGTCTGCGCTTCGCTCGTTCCTCCTGCGAGCCCCGGCCATATCGCTGCGACTTGTAGTACCCGAGCCACTGCTTCCCTAGCACGGCACCGAAAGCAGCGAGTAAACTGAAGGACAAGCTTGCGTAGGCTATCGATTGGATCCTAATATTAGAGATGGGTGGGGACCAGGTAGATGCTGGCGTTACTGGCGTAGACCCCGCTGCGGTGAAGTTGCCGAGTCCGATTTGGACGAGCTGGGTGAGAAGGGCATGCGTGGTGTCGTTGGGGTCCGGACTGAGACTGGACTCCATGGCCACGATAAAAGTTGTGCTGACGGCGGAAAACAGACCAGACTGAGAAAACATCAATCACAACACGAGGCAAAGGCGAGGATGTGAAACTTACGAAGACTAACACGATGTCCATGTCGCTGTTGTATCGCTCAAGAAACTCGTCGTCGTGTTCCTCGGCAACTCTTTTGTATAGGCCCCAGAAACGAGAGCGCTCGTCCTTGCCGCTCTTAGAGGCAATTGTTGAATCCTTGAGAACCTCTAACACTTCCTTCATGACAATCACTCTGAGGAAATAGCATTGTCAGTGTGATCGCCTTGCTGAGTTAACCGCTTACATTTCACTTTGACTTGGCTGGTCCTCCTGTCCTTCGTTTTGGACCTCGCTGAGACGATATGAACATACTCGACATCGCGATGAGTGGAACTTACACAGCTAAGCCGCCATCAGGTAAATCATCTGGAGTATGTCCTTGTATGTGGGGTTCTGATGGCCGAGGCGGCCCAGAGCTCGAGCTGCAATTCATGTAAGGAGGATGCGAAAAGACTTAGGGCAGAAATTCTTACATTCCCGATGACACTGGCAGCTGCACCAATGAAAGCCCAGGATTTTGCTCCCCGCTGTATTTCTGTCAAACGGGGCACCAAGAGTCGAAGAAGTGGCAACTTACTTGTCGGCGTGTGGTAGGGCAATATTTTGGGGGAGAGGGCGATTATCGTCAAGGCGAATGCTCTCGTCATGGGCGCCATCCATGTTACCCTCTTGTGTTGGTCTTCGACTACGATTTGAGGTGATTGACGCTCTTGACATGAGTAGGATGTATGGGCGGAGCAAAGGATTGAGCAAAAGTCGAAGGTGAGCGCCTGGGACAGGTGTTGAACGTTGAGACGCTGAAGCGAACATAGCAGAAACAAACAGCCTAAGATAGAACTAGGGCGCTACATGTGGCCACTGGGAAGCTCAACGTGAAATGTTCGTGGAGGCCTCAAGGAAACACTGCGCATGCATATGGGTGCATATATGGGGCAGGCGAATCTGGTGGTCCTTGTAACTCCTCGGTGCGGCATAATCGTTAGCGCTCAAACGTTCACAGGTGCTCACATGGGTTTGAGCAACTTGCTCAACGCCATCGTTGATATCATATTATCGGGTTCGTTGTTAGAGGTGATAATTACTGTTATTGACCAGCGGGCGCCAGGCAGTGCGAGGTCCAGCAGCATTCATTTGTCATCATTCTATATGACAAATCACAGAGACACAAATAATTTACCGACTTACTCCCAGCTCAGAACTCTCTCGTTGGTGATCATGCAGACGTTGATCTACATTCGACTCAGTATTCACGCCATGGCGTGCCCAAGAGTCCTACCAAGACATCCTCCGAGGACGGAAACACGACCGCCTCGGAGCATATGTGTGGTATGTGACTCTGGGGATTAGCAACTTGTCTCCCGAACAACCTTTGGTATCAAAGCCCAAATTTGTGATAGTGCTGCAGCTGCCAGCACACTTCCCGCGCCGATCACCATCAACCCGTTGAACGCTGGAATTGTGGTGGACAAAGTCAAACTCCTGCATTACCCTGTACCACACATCACCTCTGTGTCTCGAATGGCGCTATTCCCATACTCTGTTGAAACTGTAATACAATCTATTTAGCTCCCTACCATCCTGCGTGCTCACCTCTACTCGCTAGATCTTGATTCTTGTCATGCATCGTTGATGACAGTTCGTCTTTCAATCTTCATAAGCGTATTGCGATTCTGCAGCAAAGTTGTCGAAAATTGAACATCAAAATAGTCATGGAGCTCACATCCGTCACCTGATTCTCAAGCTCACTATTCTGTATCTCGCCTTCAAGCCCATCAATCCTCTCCTCGTAATCCTCAGCTTTCTCTCTGAGCTCATGAATGTCACGTTGGAGTCGTTGCCGTTCTGTCCCCCTCTTGGTATTGAGCTCAGTACACACACGAGCCAAGTATATTAGCACAAATGAGGTTTGTTTGGAATACACTTTGTTATTTCTCTTCTGAAGTCCCCACTTGTTTCTTAAGTTCGCTGACTTCTGCTTCGCGAGCGGTGTCGCGTAAATCCCTCCGCATCTCCTCAGGTTGGTGATTTCGAGGCTTAATGATCTCAAGGTTTCCGCAACATCTACTGGCTCGAGTGAGTTCATGGTAAGTGATAGAGAGTGAGACAGCCTAAAAGATGAAGAGCGTTGGTGGGCAGGTAACTTAGTGTTTGAGCCCCTAACCGTGACCGAAACTTGAAGTTGCCTTACTAAGCAGGGGTCACTCACAAATTCAGTACATGAATTTGTAAGCGCTCGTTCAATGCTTCGTAGTCGGACTTTACCTGGAATGAGCACCAGCCCTACCTCAAGTCGGCCTAGCTCTGAGCGCATCCAGCTCGAGTTGTCTCAGACTCCACCACGATTGGCAAACGACCCTTCAACATTGAATGATGCAGACGCCGGTCATGATCACTGCGTCATTTGTCTGCAATCCCTGGTAGACCGAACTGTTATCCCAACTTGCTCCCATGAATTCTGCTTTGAATGCATTTCGATCTGGGCAGGTGAGCCCGGCACTCCGTTTCTATTCTTCAGTAATCAGTGACCATGTTTTCCAGAGCAATCGCAAAAATGTCCACTGTGTTCCCAATTGATCGGTGAATATGTTATACATCACATACGCTCGCAGTTCGACTATCAAAAACATTTTTTGCCTCCACCACGCTCCTCATCACCACAGTTATTGCCAACAGGGGAATCTCGTGTGCCAGTTGCCCGACGGGCACGTAGGAATCGCATCTGGGGCCGCAGGGATCGTCGTGACGCTGATGAACTCGAACGAGCAATCGCCAGAAGACGTTGGGTGTACCAGAATCATCTTTATGCAAAGGTATGTGCTTCTTCTCGCATATGGTACATACGCGTCTCATCTCGCCATGTATTAGCACGTCGCGTCCAACTCATTTACCCGGTACCGTCCTTACCCCAGTCCAGCCCAGTTTGCAGCATCTCCAAACATGATAAGTCGAGCCACTATCTTTCTCCGTCGTGAGCTGCGCGTCTGGCCAAATCTTGATGTTGAGGTACGCGCGTCGTAGTCGTTTGCATGCCCTGACTCGCATCGCTGACATATTTTCTAGTTCCTTACGACGTTTATCATTTCTCTCATGAAATCGATAGACATACGATCTGAATCTGCCGTCAAACTTCTCTCCGAGTTCCTAGACCTTGATACCAATTACATCGAGGGTCCAGAGGCACCCAAATGCTGAACATTTTGCACATGGTCAGTGGTATCATTTCACCCATATGTGACTCCCTTCTGTTTCTCTCATTGACTTGCTCCCAGAAATATACTGTTATATACGGAGTGGGCGTGATCTATCAATTTATGACAACTTGGTGCAGGTGTGACACTTTCTCCGAACGACTTTGGGGATCCGCGCTGAATTTGGGCAGTATAATACCTCCCCAGTTCCTCTGCCCCATGAGCAGGAAAGAGAGGATCGGTGGCGTTACGAGTCTCGATCTCGATCTCGATCCAGGTCGCCTCATCGCCGTCGTCACCGGTCCCGATCTCGATCTCCGTTATCTCAACCTCCTTCTCCAATCCTGCGTCTTGAGCACAGAAGATCTCCTTCAGCAATCTACCTTCAAGAAAGCTCTCTAGACTCTCTCTCTCAAGATCGCAGGAAACGCCGACGGACTCGCAGCACAATCAGCGAGCCTGATGCCTCGAATGACCACCAAGGCCACCTTGACAACGCTCAAGATCAGTTGACGAACAATTCTACAAAGGCGAAAGGAAAAGAACCAGAAGTTCGTGATACACCTCTTCGGGGCGAGAGTGAACATCCCTCGAGTAGCACGCCACCAGGCATTATAGGCGAATTTGTGCCGAATACTGTTGTCGAATCTAAAGAGACAGCGGAATCATATATCCCCGGAGATCAGAAGTTTAATACGCCTTCTGTAGAGACCGGTTTTAGACCTTCCCTTGTGGCCCCCGCGTCGACCCACTTCCCAGTGATTATTGATAGGATGGACGCCGATCCAGAGCCTGTAGCTTCGTCGCATAAACGCCCAAGCCCGCTCGGTCGTCTCCCTCGAAATCGTACTCTACTAGAATCAGTACAGGCTCATCTCTCCCAACCATCGAGAAACAAGCACCACAGAGACACAACCGCACGGAAAATCGATATCGCTCCTCAAAGTTTACCTCATTCATCACGACACCGAGATACCCGTAAAGATAGCGGTAGTGGTGATGGTACGCCTGTTCTTCTTTCTCAGTTGTCGAGCCTTCCCGCCACTGCGCCGCTTGCTACGTTGTCTTCTCAATCTTCTCTCGGGTGGCGCTCAGACGTATTGAAGCCTCTCGGGGAGGAACGTACTTCGGCGGTAGGACATCAACACGAAAGAATCCGGAGCTTGCTTGCCGATTCTACCGTTAAAGGCACCGATGAAGAGAACATGTTGGTTGGAGGGAAAAATATCGCTTGTCCGTGCGGCACGCCGGGCGGAGGCGCAGATAAATACAATAGCAAAAGTAACGAAGAACGGCAGACCAATACATTGCCGTGCCCCGTCATCAATCCTGGATCCATTGGCAGCGCATCCCGCCCCTTCATCAGGACTACCCCCAAACCCAAACCCTATTTCAATGCCGCACAACTCTAATCATGTCAATATCCTTTTAGATGTAGGCGGAGCATACCCGGCGTGGTAATCGGGAAATCGCGACATATGAATATAGGAACATCATAACCGCACCATCCGCACATACTTCCACAGACATGCGGGCTGTGCTGCTGCAGAGACTTGACGAGGAGCAACGGTTGGCTCAGAGAGGTGTCACGACCTCGACCTCACACTCCGCGCCGCGAACTGTTGAATCCCCATTGACACATCCTCTTGGTGATGAGGAAGCTTCTGCGCTGGAGACGAGGCTGCGAACCCGGGCCCTATTGCGCGTCCGTCTTGCGGCGATCAAAAGCAGTTCCGATCCCACTCTGATTCAATTGTAATTCATTTATTCTGCCTGGATCGGGAGGAGGGAGAAGAAGAGGGCGACGGGGGTTTTAGTCGTAAGACCGCGGGGTATATCCTCACCCGGCCACCCAGTCAACGGATGGGTTCAATTGATGTTGGACCCGACATGATTGCAATAATTTTTTTTTTGGTCAAATGCTTTGGTGGGTGGATCACGTTTCGCAGGACACGGTGCCGTGCGTAACGGATTTGTCCCGTTCGCCGCCGAGTTTACTGAAAGTAATGGTTCCGCGCACGCCTTACCTTCTCAGAGTCGCACCGGGTAATGAATCAACATTCATGGCTAAGATTGAGGGGTAACGGCTAGTAGCTGGTTTCTGCAAGGTATCAAATCGGTAGTATTGGTAGAACTATATAGAGTTCTGTATGCTAGAATTAGATGCATTGTTGACAAAATGCCAAAGATAGTGGCGATAGAGATAGTTCTGTGAAGATGGGGCAAGTGCTCGAAAAGAATGACATACAGGTTGTAAGAGGAACAGTGGTTATAAAGGCTGTACTGAGATTAGTATGACGGAGTTCCGTAGAGATGGATGATTAAGACACGATAGATGGATATGGATAAAAAAGGGTGTGCGGCAACGGTCGAACAGACAACAATAACGGAAACGAACGAGAGCGCGGAGAAAAAAACCAACGATTAAAATTTGTACTTTTGTACGGTGCGTTTGCGGTAAAGAACGAGCATGGTATATCGGGCTTGCTAGGAAACTCATCATTTTTTTTCTTCATGGAATGCGTGAATATTTCAATCGTGAATCGAAATGAGCGCAAAGGCGTCAGCGTCAGCATCATGCACAGGTGGGGAAAAAACTATCAGGCGGGTTCGGCGGGGTTCTTCATCGTCTGGGCGTTTGCGGCTGTCGTCTGCAAATGAGGACTCGCGCGCAGGGTGCCCTCGGTTATCGCGGAAAGTGTTGGTCGGATGTGAAACCGAGGATGAGGTGAGCTGGCGCTCGCCTGAGGAAGGATGATATTCCCTTGTGCGGGGGAATTCTGGAGAGGCGTGGAGGGCAAAGCGGTCACGAGATGCAGGGTAGGAGGAGCTCCCTGACGCGAGCTGTGTGGGCCTTGAACCCTGCAAACGAAGCGAAATCGGGACGGGTAAATGGCGCGAAGCTACTCGGATCCCACTGCGGCTGCGGTTGCAGTGCGAATGGAGGCGGGAATGCCTAGCACTGTAGAGATACGGTGGTATGGGTGACGTGTGGGCTCGTGGTGGTGCACAATACTGGTAGAGGAATGGTTGAGTGGAGAGCAATGAGGAGGACGTTGGTGACACGTGAGGGTCGGTACTGATGCGTGATTCCAAGGCACTAGAGTGGATGGGTGGGAGCACTCGCGAGGATGGAGGGGACTGTGCACCCTCGTGCATTAAAAATGAACGTGGTGCAAGCATGCTGAGGAGCAGGTTCGCGTAGCGTGAGGCTGGGGAACTCCTCAAGACCGCGAGAGCTGCGATTGAGCATCGATGAGGTGGAGTCGGGGCTTGGTGCGATGCGGGAATACTCCTCTGATGAAGCGGGGTAGGGTGACGTGCGCCGTCCGGGTATACCAGGACCTGAAAGCCCAGGGTCAAGTGACGGACCTGATCTAGGCACGGGGTTCCGCGAAGCACCAACTTCTGAAATGTCAGGGAATGATTCCGACATAGGAACATCAGGAGCTGTATGGGAGGAAGAAGCTGATTGGGGCGCGCTTGGGAAGGGTCCAAAATGAGCTGGACGAGATAGTGGAGCGGAATCACTCTGCGGACGCCTGGCTTTCTGACGTTGATTCTATTACAAATCAATTTAAGTGTGGAAGGAAGGGTATGGAAAAACTGACTTGGAACCAGATCTGTCATAAATATTTATGAGCAAGTAATGGTATTCACATGATTATGATACATACTTGGACTTTGCGAGCACTGAGACCGATTTGACGGCCTACCTCCTCACGCATTGTTGTTGTCGGGAAGCGAGACTAGAGGCGAAAATTAGGCGCCTTGATACGAATGAGTTGCGAGAGAGAAATATACCTGTGCGAGGAGCGCGTGTAAGACAGCAGATTGGTGTGGAGTCGTGAGAGTACGTGTGCGTTTCTTCTTAGGAGCTGGGGCAGACTGAGGAGATGGTTCTGATTGATGTTCTGGCTCTGTTTCGTTGTCTGCCATACCGCTTTGTGATGAGGAGTCTGAGGCAGAAGAAGGACGCTCTACGGTCATGTTAGTTGATTGTGGACGTTCGTGAGGAGAAGGAGGGATTGAGTCGCGTCGTGAAGGAATTGGAGGGGGCGTATGACAGATATGATTAGCCGTCGTCGGAGTAAGAGAAATAGACATTGAAAATAAATGAATGCAGGTTAGTCGTGAATTAACGACACATGGAGAGAGAGGATAAAATGAATGGAGTCGGGTTAAAATTTGGCGGTCGGACAATTGTAAAAGTAGTTTATGTATAGTATCCCCCCCGATTTCTAAATAAACTCTTACGTGTACCTGCACCGGCATCAACGGCACAACCTCCGTTAGCTCTCCCGCCCGCCGTGAATGGCAACCGAGAAATCTCTTTCAATTTACATGTTTTTTCTTCAGGAACATTCCTATTTTGGAACATATTAAAGGTCCATTAATTCCTAAGAACCATCATTTAAACTCCGTGGCTGTGAAAAGAAGAATTCATTTCATCGAGGTGACGTCTAGTCCATGGGAATTTTATATTATAAAATATCCCGTAATCATCCGATACCCCAACTTTAATATTCTTTAATCGTCCTCCCCCAGTACTACTCCTCCATGTCAATCCCCATGACACTAGAACCCTTGACTACTTGAAAGGCACCCGTCGGATCCCATGTCACTCTCCTGCCACTTGACAGACATGTGAGTGGCATCGCAAAAGCAATTTTACCTAGCGCGGAGCAATGACTCACGCGAAGTACTCGTTGCACAATGCGCAAAGAAGCTTGCTATTAAAAATCCAAGTCGCATCCCTATCCTCGCACCCATACTTAGTTACTGACTCCTCGAAAGCCGCAAATTCGCCGCTTTGGTGTGAAGCGTTGCAATGTCCGTCATGATGCCCAGTCCGAAGACGATGAGAACGGATCCAAGTCCAGCCTCACGCCCAAAAAAATAGTAAAGCACAAGGCTTTTACAGGCACGATTATCAGATAGTCAATTAGCGGCAATCTCCCCCGTTGGTAGAATCACTACGCCACGACGCAAAGATCAGCCTGTGTAAAATAAAAGTACAATTAACCCTGAGGACAGCCCCGTTGCAATTTGAAACCCATTTCGGTGGTTTAAAACTCGCCTTAATGATATTCCGTTCACCCGTCCGGCGTACTCCGCGGCCATTTGTATAGGTCTCCGCGCCAACTTCACAATGAATAATTATGAATGCACCTCGAGCGTTATAGTTTTGAAATTCGAATCGTACCTATAGCAGAACAACACATGATGTTTGCTACCCTCGTGTCAGCACGGACCGGGGTGAGAAAAGTCAACTCGACACGGACGAAGATCCCTCAGTTTCCGCGGTGACCGCACAATGAAGTGGGTTTATTTGGTACTCGGTCACCTCACCTGGAGGCTGGCGCATACATACACCGCAAACCTCCGCTAAGGAGGTTCGTTTGGATGCAATAGCCTCTTTGAAATGATCAATAGTGCGGGAATAGAATCTGTATGCAAGAAGTCCGAGTCGTTACCTGGCGATAGCCACGGACGAGTTTGTTAAAATCAATACGGCATAAATAGAAACCCACCCTGAAACACGAATGAATTGAGTCTTGTATGAAAAACCAGAACTGTATCGAGGTCAAGCCACATTGACGGTGTTCAGGTATCATATGGCCAAGATTGAGATGATCATCGTCCCTGCTTATCTCGGGAAGCATTACATAATCAGCTCACCAACTTTTCGAGCATGGACGATTTCGACTCTTTTGCAGAAGATGAAGATGGCGCCTCCACGTCGCAATCAATTAACGAAACCAGGCAAAACGGCCATGTTCCATCCGGGATTACTCTTGTCTTGCCCTCGCTCAAAGCTATCAAGGCCGCGAAGCTGGGAAAGAAGCCAAAACTGAAAAACCTTGGTTCCATGCAGGATGCAGAAGTGAAGAAACCACTAAGACCCATGAAGCTCAAACCGTTGAAGGAGGTATTGAGCAAGCTGATCGTGCAGTTGAAGAAGTGAGTTATTTGCGACAGGGGCGTTGCGCGTGCTGATGGATGTGTGGCGTGACAGGAAGGATGATTATGCGTTTTTTATTTCCCCTGTGGATCCATCGCGAGTGCAAGGATACGCGGAGATGATTAAACATCCTATGGATCTTGGGACTATGTCTACGAAAGTCGCCAAGGGAAAATACCGTTCGCTGGAAGAGTTCACAGTGAGTAATACTCCTTTCAATATTAACCTGCTGCAGTGAATTGTCTCCACGCCTTCCATGCGGTCTCGCGACTCAGACAATTATGGTCTTACAAAAATATTAATGGGGCTAGACTGCATGGGGTGGATGACACGCTTGCAGAGGGGCCTCACGCGACACAAGCTGAAATCTACATGTTTGCTTTTCTCCAGACAGACTTCCGCCTAGTCGTCACCAATGCCAAAATATTCAATCCTCCCGGGACGATCTATCACACAGAAGCCGACCGACTTGAAATATGGGGACTCGACCATATTGCCAAGGCATCTGCACATGTTATCGAATACGAAACGGATTGGAACATCGATGTGGAACAGGATGAGGATGCTGCCTTGGTTATTGATGAGGACGACGATCATGTCACGGCGTCCACTCCGAGAGAGATCGAGGGCAGCCAAGTTGCCGCGTCACCTGCCCCTTCTTCTGTTCCCCAACAGTATATAAAACGTGGACCTCGAGGACCTTACAAGAAGGGTGCATCAATGGGCATTTCAGAGGGCATTGATGCAGAAGGGAGACTTCCTGGCTCCAAGGATGGTGTCGGCGCATTTCCCCCTGGTTCTGACTGGGCAGAAATGATGGTTGCGCTGAAAATCAAAGGTATTGTTTCCTGAGCAGCATTCTGAGTCAAATCTCTGATAGAATTTACTTGTCAAGGCAAGCGTTATAGAACTAAGAAAGAACGACTGAGAATTGAGAAGGAGGGCCTGCCCCATCTTCATGACGGTAGTCTCGACTACACAGAAGGTGCAAAACTTTATGCTCATGCGTGCCGCATACCTCTAACGATAGATCAGTGGAAGACCCGTTTTCTCTACTCAACGTCTTGGTGCCTGAGCCACTATCTAAACCCCAACTTAATCCACTTTATCCTTCTGCTCAAACAAATAATACAGCGCAACCCCTGTTTCCAGGGCCAGTTAATGTACCGTCCACCCGTCCATTTCCGACACTGGCCACTCTTACGGCCTCAACTTCGCAATCTACACCGCGGCGCAGGCATTGGACGATTGTCCGCAATGCCTCAACACGGGCAAAACTAAAAGAGAAAGACGACGAAGAGCCTCAGTCAACAGAAACCCTCCGCGATCCATTTCCATCCGACTTTGGTTCTTTTGCAGCCTTGGGGGCAGAGTTGGGTGCGTCGGCATGTTCCGAAGAGAAACTGGTTTCGTCTATACGAGCCAGCATTGAGAACCGCCCTATCAAAAGAAGCTTGAAAGCGGGGGTTGACAGTGAGTACTGGACGGATGAAAAAGCCGAGGAGGCATGGGACTACGTACGGGACGTGGTATATGGTGGAGTTAACGGCTTCGCCTACGTCAGAAGCATAGCCGAGTTTGTACGCCCGCCAGAAGAGATTTTTGTGAGTTACTCCTTTATCACTTTCCTGATGTTGTTTGACCGCTCACATGACATACAGCAACCGACAGGTCAGTATACACACCCTCTCGGCATGTCTGTGGCTCGATATGTGGAGCAACATCTGGTTGATGTCGTCACTCGTGGGCGGCATGAGCTGCTCTGCACCACAGCGGCATACCTGCACTCAGTCTTGAAAGAGCCTCTGGCACCTGCGATGGAAGCACAAATGGCAGCCAGCCTCACATTCCGGCCATCAGTGTTCCGTCTGATACATGCATTACAACACGAGCAGTTGGACATGGCAGCGCTTATCCGAACCCCGGATGAGCTGGAGAAAGCTGGTTTAGGCGAACTCGGAATTCCTGAGGGTCCTGCGGTCTTGGAACAGGCATTAGAATGTGCCGTTCAAGCGCTAGATGAGCTGGACAGGAAAATACAACAAAACGATGGGGTAAAGGTTGAGGAGAAAGATGTGATGGATACTGATAGGGCGGAGGAGGACCCTGTAGTCAAGAAGCTGAGGTTGACGCTGTTGGCTCTTGCAAAACGCGCCCCACTTGACAAGATCGCGCCATTACCTGCTGCCCTTGTTCCAGCTCATATTCGGAAGATTGTGCCAACTATTTAGGACGCTGTTTCTTATTCGTGGCAGATGACTCTTTGGGACTGGGATACATTTAGATTATACTATACGTACGTGTAAACCATTGCGGTAGAAGTAGTGACCGCTGAGATTAGACTTTTTGCGACGGATTTGGATCTGCGCAGCCTCTCATCACAGCCGGTCGGTCCCAAGCTTGTCTACTTCAACGATGAAAGCTCTCACTCTCATAGCAACATGCCGGAGCAGGTCAACATGTCGTTTCTGGGTTTGACTCGATGGGTCGTCGCTGAATTGACGGGCTCGAGAACGAGCTAGTGCAGTCACTCCGAATTCATGTCCAACTTGTCGTGGCTCGCCTGACGACCGACTCTGATTGTTTGCTTCGTTTGCCCCATGCGCTATGATATTTGAGAAGTATATTGTTGGTGTTTGTACGACGCGAACGACATCGTACATGGTCGACAAAAACGATTACTGGCCCGTACCAAGGCTACGCAGTGACTAGTCACGGTAATAAAGTGGCACGACTCCTCAGCGCTCAGCTCAGTGAAGCTCGAGCGCCCACTCCAAGTTCGACCAGCCACGGTCTTTTGATACGCCAAGCACTTAACATCTCGAAGACGTAGTCCAGACTGCTTACAAGCCTATCATCTCCCCCGGAAGCTCGAATTTGGGCTTTTTTGTACGTATGTACCCACCATGATCTCACTGGGTTCTGTCGTTGATTTGAAGCGCTTAGCAATTTGAATGAGCTGGGACAGTCGCAGTCTCTGAAGTGTTCAACGCAGTTCACTCTTCGCCTTCGACTTCCCTGATCCTTTGCAGTACTTTCTTCAACTTGACTTCCTTCACTATAATAAAGATGCGCAGTGTCGAGGACTGTCGTGCCGCCTTGCGAGAGTGTCCTCCTGGACATCCTCATCGACTCACATCTCTCAAAAACCTTACCACTAGCCTTCGAGACAGATTTCGGCAGCGGGGTGTCCCATCTGACCTTGATGAGGCCATCGAGCTCAATCGAGCTGCACTGCTCCTGTGTCCCCCTGGTCATTCTGACCGATCCACATTTCTCGATAACCTTGCCACCAGCCTTCGAGACAGATTTCGGCAGCGGGGTGTCCCATCTGATCTGGATGAGGCCATCGAGCTCAATCGAGCTGCGTTGAAACTTCGTCCCCCAGGCCATCCTCTCCGTTCTTCCTCTCTCAGCAATCTAGCTATGGGCCTTCGGAACAGATTCCAGCACCAGGGTTTCGTGAATGACCTGGATGAGTCCATTGAGCTTCTTCGAGCTGCACTAGCACTCTGTCCCCCTGGACATCCTCATCGATCTTCCTCTCTCAGCAACCTTGCCATCAGCCTCAGTGGCAAATTTCAGCAGAGGGGTGTCTTGTCTGATCTGGACGAGTCCATTGAGCTCCAGCGAGCTGCTCTTGTGCTCTATCCCTCTGGCCATCCTGATCGATCTATGTCTCTCGGCAACCTGGCTATCGGTCTCAGATACAGATTCCAGCAGCGGGGTGCCGTTTCTGACCTTGATGAGTCAATTGAGCTCCATCGAGCTGCACTAGTCCTTCGCCCTCCCGGCCATTCCAGCCGGTCTTCTTCTCTCAACTCCCTTGCCATCAGTCTTCAAACCAGATTTCAGCTGCAGGGTAATTTGGATGACCTGGATCAGTCCCTTATACTCACTCAAGAAGCACTTGCGCTCTGTCCCCCCGGACATTTCGAACGATCTTCCTGTCTCGACACCACTGCTAACAGCCTTCTGGCCGTGTTCAAGCAGCGTGGCGCCCGTGAAGTTGATTATCTTGATGAGTCAATTGTATATCATCGAGCTGCACTATCACTCCGCGCTATTGGCCATCCTGGACGACCCTCATCTCTCAATGACCTTGCAATCTGCCTTGGAGAAAGATTTCACCAGCGGAGCATGCTGTCGGACTTAGATGAGTCCATCGAGCTCCATCGCGCTGCCCTTGCGCTCTGTCCCTCCAGCCACTGTGATCGATCCTCATTTCTCAACAATCTCGCCCTCGGCCTTCTAATTAGATTCCGTCAGCATGATTTGAAATCATCATCAGACTTGGATGAAGCCTTCATGCTCTATTCACAACTCTCCCGAATACCTCATGCAATCTCTCGCAGCGATCTTCGTGCTGCCAAGTCATGGGCTACCTCTGCCGAAAAGTTCAAGCACAAATCTGCACTGATTGCCTATCAGACTGCATTGAAATTCCTAGAACAGCATGTTGCTCTTTTGGTGTCGTCTCCACACCATTTTGACATCGTCAGGGAAGTCTCTTCCCTTGCAATGGATGCATTTTCGTGCAGCGTCCGTTGTGGTCATTTAGCGGCAGCCGTTGAACTAGTGGAACAAGGTCGTGCGGTATTCTGGACGCAGATGATACGCTTCCGCACGCTTTCTGCATCAGGCGGCGAAGTCCTAGCGAAAGAATTCATGCAACTCAGTTCTAGCCTACGTCATGCATTCAATGTGTCTACCGAAAAACAACCCCAAAGTACACGACAACTGACCATGCAATTGGATGGTGTCATCTTACGCATCCGCATGCTGCATGGCCTTCACCACTTTCTACTCCCTCAATTGTTTCCCAACCTCCAGGAAGCTGCGAGAGATGGACCGGTCATCATTGTCAATGCAAGCCAGTATGGCTGTGATGCGTTGATTATCACGAGTACGCAAGATCCGGTCCACATTCCGCTCAATGTTACACAAGCCGAGGTTTCTGAGTTGTCCTCCGATTTCCAGTCCACCACAGAACGTGTTGGGTCTTCTGATCATGAACTTGAATCAAACAAGATTATCGGTATCCTACGCAAGCTTTGGGATTGTGTCGTCGGTCCCGTACTTCAAGCTCTCACCAGCAGGAAATTGATTCGTCGTCACTCACGCATCTGGTGGTGTCCGACCGCTGAGTTCACGCTGCTTCCCCTACATGCAGCAGGACCCTACAAGGAGAAGAGTCATGATGGGAAGAGCCATAACCTGTCTCACTTCTGCATCTCTTCATACATCCCAACTTTAGCGGAACTCGTTCGCGCGAGACAGCAGGTTTCTCGAGACGCGGCTGCCCAGCATTTTGTTGCCATTGGTCAAGCGAACCCGGAAGGAGCAAAGGTACTGAGGTCTGTCGACGCTGAGTTATCTGTCGTTACTCAGCGTCTCGCGCATATCCTGCCCTTCACACAGCTCGCGGACAGTGACGCGACAGTCGATGGGGTAGTCGATGCATTAAGCCGAAATCACTGGCTCCACCTGGCTTGCCATGGAATGCCAAACCGAAAACAACCGTTCGAGTCTTCCTTCGCCATGCGTGACGGGCCTTTAACGATCAAGAAGATCATGGAATCTCACTGGCAGGATCCAGAGTTTGCATTCTTATCGGCTTGCCACACTACCGTGGGTGACGAGTCAAGCCCTGATGAGGCAATTCATCTCGCTGCGGCGATGCAATTCTCTGGATTTCGCAGTGTGATCGGTTCCATGTGGTCTGTCGACGATGACGTTGCACACCAGCTTGTTTCTGCTTTTTACGACAACATGATTGATGGTTCAGGGAGAATGGATTGCACACATGCTGCGGTAGCGTTGCATAAGGCTGTGAAGACGTTGCGCATGAAGATTCCACTGGAACAACGAATCGTATTTGTTCACATAGGTGTCTAGTTCGAGATTGATTTGGACTATTGTCGCATTTGCTGTAAGTGCATCAATAAATCTTATCGGCACATCACGTTGACGAAGTACCAATCAGGGAACGTAACTCACCACAGAGTGCTGCAGTGTGTTCTGTAGCATTCTGTAGCACACTGATGTAATATCTGCGTCTGATAACTAGATTTGTTCTATATATTTGCTATGCAACCAACATCAGTCTATCGTGCCGCATTGTATCTCTTTGTTTCCTCTCATATACTCCACAGTATTTCCTTCAGCCGCAAAGTCTCGTATGGGGTATGTCAGTCCTTTCACCCCATCTCAGTGGCATGAGCACCTTTAATGCATTCGTCTCATAGCAGAACAGCACGTCATTCTTCAAGTTCTGTTCGCCCACAAGTGATTTGCTTCTCCATGCATCTCGCGATCTTCATTCAGCATACAAGTGCAGTTGTACGGTCACATTTGCCGGCTCCAAGCAGCTGCACGACGTTCATATGATCCCTCGTATGACTTGCCAAGTCGAGTCTACTGCGAACGCTATCACTGCCAATGTAACCGTTCAAAGAACTCTTACTGACATCGCTGACTGCATAAGATAAGTTGGTGGGAACGTTGTCACCCTAACATGGGCTATAATTCCCGACGAACGAAGGAACTTTGCAACCATGTTTACGAAGCGATGCATCCGTTCGCATAACCGCCGTCGGATTCCTTGCTGCATTCTCTTTATATGTCATCCCGGGCTCACGGGAGTGTATACGCCAGTCATCGAAGAACCTACCACGATGTCAAACCTTCCCACCGCTATTGTCATTTATCCCATACCATTCACATCACTGTCTCTCACCCGCACCCACACCCGCACTTCTTTGCACATACCGGAGCCCTGGGTAACACTCCTGCTATTACATATCATCCTGAAAGTCCTAGCCTATCCAGCATTTCGCTCTTTTCATGCTTCCCGTCCATACTTTGATACGCTCGCACTGGTATGTATTCACTCGTAGCCAAGGCCCTAAGGCCTTGGATC
Organism: Suillus occidentalis; assembly: GCA_016628085.1. NCBI lineage: Eukaryota > Fungi > Basidiomycota > Agaricomycetes > Boletales > Suillaceae > Suillus > Suillus occidentalis. The sequence continues at coordinate 45,768 of JABBWB010000100.1, forward strand.
TCGGCGCTGAATCTAAACTATATTATGATGGATGATTCCAACCTCGCTGCAATACAAGTGTCTATCATTATCATTAACACCTATCTTGGGCTGTGTTGCGCTCTTTGTACCTAGCCATGGTACTCACCACCTCTGCCAGTGGTGGACAGTATTCGTCGTAGAGGAATTTCTGCATGTTCCTCCGTGTAACCTTGCATATTTGATCGTCTCCCTGCACGCCTGACATCGAAATCAGTTTGTGCCTGTGTCAGATGGAAGGCAGCGTGACATACAGACAAGTGAGCGGTCAATGATTGCATACAAGCGGGCAAGTGCTTCATCGACTGCGGTCTCCCCTTTATTCCGTGCCATTCGGACGGCTGTCATGACTTGATCGACGAGCCTAGCATATAGCTCGCGGGCCTTCTGTGGACTAAACTGCTCCTCATTCAAATACTGGGGCTGATGCTGAGACAACCGGTTTGATCTTTACGTAGAGTCAGGGTTGTACACACCTTCATTCGCTGGAACATCCCTGCACCAGATTCATTGCCAACGACACGATAGTGGTCCTGTAGCGCAGCGCGAAGAAGACCCTTGAAGGAACCGCAGAGTTCCCTGCGATGACGCAGTCAATATAAACGGATCATGATGACGGAAGACCTTACCTTTGCATTGTCAAAACGCCCATTAAGTACTGCTCTCGTGCAGGATTGATGGTATCAAATGGATGTATAAAGTTACATGCATTATCGATGTGTGGTGCAATTGTTGTCGTTCGTTGGGCTCGGTTCCCTGCACAGAAACAAGGTTGGCGTTCGAGATGTCTCATTCATAGAGAACTGTAGGTTACTTACTGATAGCTCTTATTGTCTCATTAGAACAATTTGAGATATCCTTCAATCGAGTCAATAGATCGTAAATCATGCACCACGATGCCTACCATGACGAGTGAATGGAGTTCCGATCCCAGAAATTCGTTGAATAACCTGTGCCACGCACTTTCTCGATAATTCAGATGAGTAACTTTACTGCCACGAAACAGCAAACCTTGATACATTGCCCTCCAACATGCCGAGGGTGAGGTCCTCGTTGAGATCTGTCGATCGCCATTCACCCTCTCTGCGCATGAGAGTACGGTAGCTGCGCCATTGATGATTCTCTCCGAGCGTCTTGATGGTCTTGAGACTGCGCTCAGCTGCCTATTAGACGGTCAGCATTAACTAGTCATTGCGGACGAGTGTGATGCTCACCTTCTCCGCTTCTGTTCGGAGAGCTTGTTCTAGTTCGTTCAAGTGGTTGTCGATCTTAACTCCTGAATTTTTGTGTATTTCGTCCACGGTCTTTTGCTTGAATTAGTACATTCGTACTATGAAATAATAACCTGTGACTTACATCTTTGAGGGCTTCCACCAGTCCTCTTGCTGCATCCTCATAGGCTGCGAGCCTCGAATCTCGTCGTGTAGAAAGAAAATAGCTCTCAATTGATTCCCATAGCAAATTAGACCTGTTTGCGTAGGCATTGATGTCCGAAATTGCTTTCCTGGAACCAAAATCGTGAATATGACGGCACAGTTGCGGAATACCAGTCTAGACTCAGAAAATCATCAACAATAATATTTCGATTAGTGAGAGGTGCGACAAACATCTTCAAGATTGGTGAAAACTACTGGAGCTCGGTGTCGTTTGTCATTCACCAAAAGCTCGGTGTAGTCCATGCTCCCAATGCAGAAGATAGGGAGTGAAGGGGGCTGACAGGCAGAGTCCTAAAAAAAGAAGAGTTGACTATGGTACATTTCAGAAGTAGATCTAAGTATATACCTGCTTAATCGTGAAGTACACTTGACGATAGAGCTCCAGAAAGACTTTTCGCGCACGAGCAGATCGTTGGTGCTGACAAAATGCTCGCGAGTGAACATCAAGGCAATGAGTAAATATACGCACTGCAATATAAGTGTCTTTGGCAGCTTTTGACTGTTGCAGTTGACTAGTGGTCTCGTCTTTCTGGATCACGAATTATGTCAGACCCCTTCGTGCACTTGACGTAGTAAATGGACATCGAACAATTGATGTGCTCGAGCGTACACGCTCAAACAGTTCCATGCACTCAGCGCTACCTATCGGAGCCGCGAGGTAGTTGACAAAGAGTATTTTGAATTGTGTCTCTTGCTCGTCCAGGCTTTCGCTGAGATGGAAAATGTCCTACTACATGCATAAGTGTCGCGAAGCTGGTGTCAAATTAACCTAGCTTATGTACTTGGCGCATTTTTTGGATGATCTGACATTGGCCAGAACCTAGATGATGGAGCTGATCCTCGTGGGTTCGTACCTAGTATAAATGAGTGAGGTACATAGGCTGAGGGGGAAACGGCGACATACGTCGGCTCCGGTAAGCAGAATCAACAACGATTCTACGCGACCATCAATAGCAATCATCTGATGCAAACTGCAACATGTGGGCACACAGTTCCAGAAATTTGTTGAGCACTTACAATTTCTCAAAGTAATCGTGCATGGCCTACCAAAGGAACTGACAAGTCAAATATGAACCATATGGTGTTCAGCTATCTTAATTTACCTGGTCATCAGCTGCACGTTTGATGTCTGCGACTGATTATATGAGCATTAGCGGCGGTAAGACGAAGCCATACATCTCGCTACTCGAACCTAGTATTACTACCTCGACATTTTTGAGGTATTCCTTAGTACGTCTAGTTCTGTGAAAATAAAACTATCAGCGCAAATATATTTTCGTAATGCTAAAAAAAACCTTGTTTTATTGGCATCCCCAAAACCAGGGACGTCTACGAGTGTGATTGCACCGGATGCGAGCACCTCAAATGCTCCGTAAATACGAACACTATTTAAACTGAAGGTGAGGAGACCATGTGATCAATGTCGATGAAATATTTACCTGTCTACCAAATGCCAGACAAATGGCTCCAGCTGAAAGATCTTAAATGGTCACATGATCATTCACAGTTTTAACACTTACGCACCAGCTGTTCCTCCGCTGTGTACGAGGTTAAATATGGGCGGAGCTGTATGTGATTTAAAAATAGAAATGAAGTATAAAATGTCTGTTGCCGACTTTCCTGTAGCTCCAGACTGTCAAAACCTGTACCCGTCGTCTGAAAGTTGGTACCAAGTATGGACACCACAGGTTCATGTTCCAGTAGTGTATGTACATCTTGATGAGGCGGGGGAAATGGTAGTGCACGAAGGCTGCAAGAAGCGATGGTCAATGATAGAATTCCGCTTAAAGTCACGTGACTTACTGAGGATAAACCTGTACTGACGGCGACATCAGCGCAGCTCTGTAGGGAAGAAGGATCGGAACATTCCTCTTTGAGTACTCCCCACGCATCCAACGCAGGCCTTAAATCATCACGGCCAATCTTCCCACTTTCACCGCTGACAGCGCTGCATGTGATGGATGTGATGTAAAAACAAAGTTTTCTGGGGAACACTTACGTAATATCGTCTAGAAGATTTTGCAGTGTCTATCATGATGGAACATTAGCCCGTTTGCCCGTATGTCTAGTGTAAGAGAGGGTCATGTTGAAACTCACTCTTCTCCATTCATCGATTTTGATGAAATTCACGCTAACTCTCCACATTGAAGGCTGCAAATTTTCATAGATGATTTCAGTTTGCACTGACGTGCACGCGCTACCCGCGCAGGGTGCCGAAAGTGTCAGAATAAACAAGGGTGAGTATGGTGAATAAGCTGACCCCTGCGGGATGCAGTTCATTAGTTTAATCAGTGAGCGCTCGAGCTTAACGCCAGTATTAGTAGTATATTACTCACATCTGCTCGTGTTGATAATACGGGTGCGCCCAATATAGCGTTGATGGCTGTGCTTTTACCCGCACCAGTCCTACCTATGAATGCAAGCTTTCTGGTGCGTGGTTTGCAGTTGGAGAGTTCATTTGCTTCTGCCTTCCATCCTCGTAGGTCCTTGTCATACCGGGCCTCCCGTCCACTTGGACCAACTTTTTCGAGCTCTTGTTCCAACTTCTTATTCATGCGCCATATCAGATTGTAACACGCCAGTGTGTCATGTGGCAATGTCAAGTACATCCTGCGATCTTCAACTTCCGACTTGTCACGCACTTCAACTCGTCCCTCCATGGACCGCCTTGGATCAGTGATCACTAGTCACTCAGACAGACACAGGGTTGGTTGAAGCTTGGAGGGTTGGGGGAGTCAGAAGTTTATACTTTATCGACCAAGCTGATTGATTCTGATTCATCAGCACTTCTAGCACGAACCCTCCGACCTATCTGCAACGAGGCGTGGAATTTCAAACCAGCCGGCTCGCAAATTCCGCAACCATGATGTCGAAGAATCGATGGGTGTGATTTTATTGTTATAGAAACACGTCGCGGTCTCACGAGGCAGCTAAATTTTCCATCGATGCGAGTTTTGTTGACAAGGTGCTCATGGGCTTCTTCCTCATTACCTCAGAAGTATCATAAAAACATATATCGTTCGCTAATCATTAACGCAGAGAACATTCCACAGGGAGTCAGTTCCATCCGGCATCGTTTTTGTCGGTGTCACTTGCAACAGTCCTGGACAATGCTGGCCTCAGTTCAATACGAATCATAGTTATGGCGGTCGAGAACACACAAAAGTTCGGGAGAAGGATGTATCTGCAGAATGCAAAGCACGAGTATGTGGAGAGCGGAGAAGAATACCTCATATGGCAGGAGACGAAGAGCACCGCCTTACATCCTATACCCGCACTGTCAAGATTTTTGAAGGGATGCATGTCGGGGTACGCGATATTGAACGATGGTGGGCGGACTGGACTTTGTCCATGTCCTCTATCGATCCTCGGCCCATGTATCTCCTTCGTACGTCACACTCAAGGACGACCTTTCTTGAGGAATCTCATTGGCAGAATCTGAGGTTTGGATTCGTATCGCTTTGACACGCTACCGTGGGCGATGAGCCGAGCCCCAACGAGATCCGCTTTGCTGCGGCGATGCAATTCTCTGGATTCACGGTATGGTCTGTCGACGCCCGTTTGGTCGAGCGAGATTGTATTGCGCATGCGCCGCAGTATCATTGCATCAAGCTGTAAAGACATGTGCGAAAAGATATTTCTTTTAACGGAAATTGAGATACTAGACACTCAAGGACCATGATGGAGATCATACTAGAATGATATTTTGTTACAATGAAACAATTTACAATGCACAGTACACGAGACAGTCATGATTGTTCCTGGGATCTTCTTCAGACAACCTTATTCTTTCTCAGAGTCGCTGGAATCTGTATCCTGCTGTGCAAGGAATTGTAAACTACGCAATTGCCCAGATAGATGTAATAACTCACGTGGATGTATATCGGCACCTCGGTGCCATCCTCTTGGAGAGGTGCCCACGGGACGGGAGGGGGAACCCACCTAACATGTCCCTCAATTAGCCAAAACTTCAGCCTGACGGCAGCAACGAGTGCGCTTACAACTGTTCGCCTGTGCGTTCTGGGGATGGCGACGACCGCCTGTTACGAGGGTACCTGACATGCAAAAGTTCATACAGGGGGGTGAAGCAATGCTCCGTCTTGCATCCGTGGCGTGCTAATCCAGTTTGTGTGTCACTCCACCATCTCATTGAAGCCTTTGCTTCAAGAGTGCCCACGGGCGCTACAACGGGGGCAGAAGCCAGAAGAGCCATAGTGATCTTTTCGCCGCCTGCACCCGTGTCAGTGATGATGTTCTTTGCAATGGGATAATGCACTCACTTGTATCTGAGAGGTACAAGGAGAACGCAGGACAATAAAATACCTTCGTCACGAGATGCATAGTCTGAAGGAGTTTGATGCTCGCGAGCTTCCCAAGAGCGTCGGGCGTGATATGTTTCATGCGAGGGTTATTCATCAGCAAGACAGCGCCAGTGGTCCCTTTCTTGACCTGCCATGTCCCTTTGATACTTGCTGCGGCGATACCAGGCACGCCTCTGATCGGAACGCGATATTAGTATCAAGATGGGAGGATCGAATGCTAGGTAGTTGGGAACTCACGCATGAGATTCGATGTTCATGTCGACACGTTTTACGTTTTTAGACCAAGTGGTAAATTCAGACTCGTCCGGACAATCTTTGGGATGATGCTCATCAGATTCAGGGTCGATACCTGCATCTATGAGAAAATGCTTGAATTTATCCGAGTAGATGTTGCCCTCGACGGACAAGTTCCCCGTGGCTTTGTCGATCCTACCGTACGACCCAACCTGCTCGAGATTAACATGGAACGGATGGGTATCTAAGCCCCAATAGCACGCACCTGGATTTCAGAGGGTGGATCCCAGTTGGCATACTTTCCAGTTCGATCGTATATGAGTTCGATGAACTTGCGCTGCGCATGCGAATTGGGTTGCGTGTTCCAGGACCACATGTGCATGACAAGTATGTTTTGACAATGAACGCTTGAACCGCGAACTGGAGGTATATATGAAGGATACTCAGAAGGCAGTGTGCTTCTGTATCAAGGCAGTATGCTGCTGTGCGACTGTGACTCACAGACACCTGGCGTCAAAACTTGTTGATCTTACCACGACACCGTGACAACACGGATCTCCGAGTCTAATATTGCGTTATGAGGACAATGAATCTGTTTAAACATCATCAGTCCGTCCGAAAGTTGTATGTTTATCCGTGTGTAAGGTTTGATATTATGGCGGTGAGCAACGATCTGCCTCGGTGAGGTACTATCATGCATACATATGAGGCGATGGCCTGGAGAGGCGGTACTGAAAGCTGCCACACGCTGTGCATGACCTGCCTAATCTGAATCAGGAAGCGCCTCCCTAACCCAACCACCTAGTACTACAAGTGTCTTGGCTGGTTCCTGCTTCATCGCCTTTCACTACCACGATGCAATTATCTCCCAATAACAGTAGGTTCAACTTGGCACTCAAATTGAGTCTAATGAGAGGCGCATTACAGACATAAATTTGAGATAGTGACGCACATACTTATATTAGATCAGCAGAATATTGTACAGCACCTCGAACTAAGGCCCAAGAGTCAAATTGGGTAATGATGGCAGGAAGAGGACTAGTATGGAGTTGCAAAGAAGTAACTGCTCTGCTTCTTGTTTGCATCTAACCCGATTGTCTATCAGGCAACTAAGAGACTCTTTGCAGTCAGTGGCCCATTTGAGCGTCGACATGTTGGTCGAGGGCGCAGTGGACGAAACATAATATTGAAGTCAAATTGAAGTGCCAGTGAAGTCGTGGGATCGTATAGCTTATGTAATCACATGAACTTTGGGCATCCGAGTCCGAGTCGGCGCGCTTCACCATCTTCTGTCAATTCATCAGGAAAATTCTTATCACAACTTTTTTTGGAACAACCTATAAACTTCGATGTGAGTGATCGCAACTCATACCATCAGGAGAGACCCTGGTTTGGAAGGCTGCAGCGCAGCTGCATGTTGGACGCATGTTTTGATAACAGCCTCATGTTTAGGACGTCCAATCAAATGAGACATGAAGACCGTCAATATTATGATGCAAGTTTGCATAAAAACCCCAGATCATGAACTTCTACAACCTAGTGCATGCAAACGTCCTCAATCCGAGGCTCTACCAAGTCTACCTCAGTTATACCCCACAGGATCGAACTTTCATCAAATGGCGCAGCTCGTCCCAAGCACCATGCCAGTTCGAGTATTTGAAGATCAAACAGCACGTGTATCCGCAGTTGCAGTATTACCTGATGGATGGCGCATGGTCACAAGCTCAAATGATTGGCATACGCTTCGTTTGTGGGACTTGAAGGAGGGTGTTGTATTGAAGAAAATGGCGGGGCATCGCGCCGATGTGAAAGCATTGGCGATATCACGAGATGGGCGATTAATAGCAAGCGGTGATGAAAATGGAGAGCTCATTGTTTGGCATGGAGACACTGGGGATTCTCTCGTCCCAGCTTTCAAAGCTCACACTGAAAAGATCTATTCCCTGGATTTTTCTTCAGATGGCTCAATGCTGGCAAGTGGCTCGTGGGACGATATGACGAAGCTGTGGAACACAACTACGTGGCAGCCATCAGGAGAACCGATCAGTTGTGGTGCAGATGTCAACTGCATTCGGTATTCGCCATCCAGCGAACTTCTCGCGATTGCAACAGACAAACATATCCTAGTTTATAATGTAAGCAAGCGGTTCTGCGTCGCAAAATCCATTGGTCATGCAGTGGGCGGTTCACTATACAACTACTCTCTCGCATGGATGCCCGATGCTACACACCTTCTCTCAGCCGGCAGTCATACTGATTATACCATACGGGTGTGGGATGCATTGACCTGGGAGCAAGTCAGTGATATATGGACGGGCCACACTGGCACCATCAACTCCATTGTTGTCGATACTTCTGGCACGTTCCTTGCATCTGCATCTAGTGATAAATGTGTGCGCCTCTCGCGGCTCTCGGATCCGTCCATGAAGCACTCTGGCAATGTGCATTGTGCCGCCTTCTCCGTAGATGGGAGGCACATCCTCAGCGGAGGTGATGATCTGAAGATCTCAGAGTGGGAATTACCCAAGAGACTATCACTAGTAAGTGCCCAGTGGTTCTCATCCTTAGTTGTCTCATCTCACAGGATGAACAGGCTCAAGGCTCTGACTTCAAGGCATGTATCCACCTTTGACTCTTATCGTACAACACGAACATGCTTCATGTGAATCCTCGTTATGAACGCGACAGCTCGTAATGCATGTATAGCTGGGGACCTGCCTACTGCTATACAGTTTTTCACACAACAGATCGACGCCGATCCCGACGACTTTGATTCGTATGCCGGGCGTTCGTTCGTCATGGCGAGACAGTTTGCCTGGAATGACGCGCTTCAGGATGCAACCAAGGTCAGATACGCTGACCCATCACGCACACTTAATACAGGCTGACTTGGTGGCACAGTCGGTCAGCATTGAGCCCTCCTTGATGGGCTATATCTCCAAGGGTCTTGCGCTCTGTGGAAAACAACAAATGCGCGACGCGATGGCAGCATTTGACCTCGCGTTCACATTCACGAACGCAGACCCAAAGACAGCCCATTTTCTTTTTTTGATTAAGGTAGGTAATCTTCGAATCATACTCTACACTTTATCATGATTTTTCAGGCCATCGCGTCGTTCAATGCTAATGCCTGTGAACGGACGGTGCTGCCCGTCCAAGGGCTAGCCGCTCGTCCCAATGCAGATCATCTCGCTTGTCGTGTCGTGGAAGTGAGTATGATACATTTTGTCAAGACCATATTCGTGTGCTCATGCACTTCGTATACTAGGCGTATATGCGAGTCCAACTTGGGACGATTGCCATGGATGACGGCCTTCACCGAGATGCCGCTGGCCACTTCACTGCCGCCGTGAATGCTGGCATTTTCTTTTCAAAATTGGACGTTCATTCTACATACGAGGACTTTGTCGTGGTATGTTGGTATGATGCGACAACGTGTTTCATGCTCAACTGAGTGCTTGTGTAGCTTTTTGGCTGGGACCTCAAGTCCTTGTGGCAAACCGCAAACCAACAACGCTGCCATGCACTCGTTCAATCAGGTAAAGTCGGGGCTGCCTTCGAAGCGTACCGATACATGATGGAAATGAGCGATGAGCCCACAAAGGCCATCTTCCGTGCTTGGGTTCCTGGCAAGTTTCCTGCAGTGCCGCTTGTACTATGATTCTCACTCGTGTTTCCCTCAGCTCTCGATGAAGAATGAAGTAAATCCCTACGGAGATGTTGCCCTCCCAGCAAGCGCCGTTTTCATTTGAACTAATACATGTGTACTATACCCGTCGCTCTTTGTGCTACAGCTCATGAAAAGTGTCGTATTACCACCATTACAGTGCCGCACTAGAATTACTAGTTGGCAGACCACTTTGTTCATTAAGCGTAGCCAGCCTCGCAGTGACTTCGTGGATCGCCTTTGAGTGGATACGGTCGCGTGATCCATCACTGACTCAGCTCGCCGCAATTTATTTGGCGCGGGGTCATCCGGTTTTGCGTTACTACGTCACGGTGGCGATCTTGACATGCCATTCGAACATTAATCTTGCCACTGTCAGCCGTTTAATTTCGAGACAGATTCCAGCAGCACTTGGGACATCCTATCTGAAGTTCTGAACAGGATGAGACCATCTGGTCCTATCGAGCCGCACCCGCGCTCAGGTTGTCCCCTGGCCCTTCTGATCGATCTGCGGCGTGATCGTACAGCCCGAGAGTGAAGACATCGTATCAACTTGTGCCCAATGATACGAGGCATTTCCCGACTGCTAGTGATCATTGTTATCATAATATCATTCCTAGGCTAATACTTTGAACCCAGGCAGGCATATCTGAGACGTCGGAGCATCGGAAACACCCCGGCGCCTCTAACAAAGATCGGCAGAGTCGAGCTTTCTTTAAACACACTTATTCGTGCATACAAGACTCTGGTACCCTCTTCATCCAGCCGCCTTAATGCAAAAACGGTCGTCTAGATGCAGGTCTCGAGTCCCGTCTCGAGTCGCACGCCCCAATTGGAATTTATGAAGAAGAGCTACTGGTCGAATTCCCCGCTGGTCCTCTTTGGCGCAAATATACAGAGGGCGGCAAGTGTCCACTATGGTTTGAGCTACGAATCAATCATTTTTTTCCCTCGGACTGATCGTTAATGGGGCGTTAACTATTATGGTCACGACTACAGAGCAGAAGAGGTCCGTGTTCCTCATGATCAATGTGACCACTGATGATGGCTCACTTCCTAGTCATCTAGGAATTATACCTGTTGCCAGTGTATGGAACGCAATCGAAACCCAATATTCGATGGAGTCATAACGTCATGCGCTATGTTTGTCACTTCTCTCGACTCAGCCAGAGGAAATGACAGATGCGAAAAACTTGTCACTCACTACACTATCTAGCGCTCATTGATTCAAATCGATCGATCTCTTCGAAAACGGCACGTCTGTCACGATGGCGTAGGTTTAATAATCGACCATGGCGCCCATCTTCACAAGAACTATACACTGCTTTATTTGCCAAGCAGCGTTTAGAAGCTGCAACACTGCGTTGGTATCTAAGCGCCAGTATACAGCCACAGGTAAACCTCTCCTAACATCGGGTAAATCTCTGGATAATGGACAGGTCGTATTTGCGGAACTCGCCTGTGCAAGGATTGGCATGAATTGTTATCTAAGTCCAGTCTCTGATCATTGAAAAGTCGCGAATGCCCTGGTACGAATCTTGTTTCCGCCAGTCTGCCGTTCCCACCAGCCGTTTCAGACGCGCACGAATTTGTCAAAGATGAAATGCCTTGTAAATATAAATATTGTGGTACGATTATAAATACTGCACGCGATCTACCAGATACATTTGTGGACCCAACTCACTGTACAAAGTGATACTGTACATATTATACATGCAGTCAGTGTCGAAGTTCTGTGGTGTCGCGTAGTCAGACGTATTAAAGGTTGATAGCACAGATATACACAGGTAAAAGAGTGTGTATAGAAGCAAGCGAGTAAAGTGAGACTCTAGCAGATGTAGATAATAAAGTTGTCCTTGATATGTAACGTTGGTTTGACCCGACTCACGGCGACACAGGACTGGCGCTGTCGGCGTTGCGGGGATCATTGTAGGGATATGGAGCTAGCCTTATTGATTCCTCGGTCAGTGACTTATCGCCATCTGCCACTGACCTACTGCCGACCCCAAAAGCCTGTGCAAAATTCATCTTCTTGCTTGAGTGAGTTGACGAGTCGCCACGGGCGTAGTTGAAGAAGAACTTCAATGAGCCACCGATTTCGGTGACAAAGTCCCCTGGTAGTGTGTTGGGCAATAATTTAGGAAGACGTAATAGACTGCCACTTACAGTAGTTGACGCTATGAAATATCAGCAATTGAAAATATTCAGTCATGTAATAAGACGCACCTGTCCCACAATGGACGCCATATGCTTGTCTTCTTGTTTCCTGCAATCCTGTATTCATTGGATGTGTATGCCCACATCATCAATATCGAGAAGAAAACCATCTGTCGCATGATAAGTTGACACGAGGTTCCCGCATTGTAACCAGGAGGTGGCGACTGACCTCAACGCAAATGGCCAGCGCATTAAGACCATCTGCGATATTAGCCGCAGTCCAGTATTGAGTGGCTTCGGCGCTCATGTCAGCCTCAAGTAAATCAGGGTTCTGAAAGAACACACCTTGAATAACGCGGCCTTCTAGCGCGCTAAACTATAAATGGACTCGGGCGTGAAGAGCTAAGGAACTACAAGGACGAGAAGAACTCACGATAAAGGACTGATAGAAAGTGAACATCACGATGAGCTTGATGGAGAGAAATTTAGCCAGTGGTCGTCGCCCTGTCAGTTCCTCCTTGGTGAGTCCGTAAAACAGCAAAAGACCATAGAGTGCCACACTAATCATGCGACAATATGTCAAGGGTCAGATCACTATCACATCATAGTTTGGACATACCTGATGCTGACGAAATCAACGGCCTCGAGGTAGACATTGGCAAAATATATGCTGTAAGGGCCGGACTCGCAAAGCACGTTGTATACTTGACAGATGATCCCGGCGATAGATACGGCTGCTGTAGCGTGAGATATCTATCTGTGTATGGACTGATTCGACCTCACCTGGTCGGATGATAACGTATTGTAAAACCGACCACTAAACTAAAATTGATATTTGTCAAAGCACTCAGTAGCCGACTTACCTTGAGGGTATACATGAAGTAAGGCTGAATGATTTTATGAGGGAAAGATTCTCAAGCATCAGCAACAACATACCTTTGTTGGTCGGTATCTCCAACAGCAAAACTATGGGCAAGATTAATGTGTAGTTATAACAAATCTCAAGTGAAATACACACAGGAATTGGTAATGGCCTTTTATCCTTTCGTTCGATTGCCTTTGTGGCAGTCACGGACCTGCGGCCGTGGCTGCTACAAATTCGATAAGAAGTAATCTGTCAGGGACAACAAGTAAGCAAGACGTCCCATGCAATCAAAAACAAATCACAAACAGGAATGCGCTCAAGGTAACAGCCTGATCAAATGCTTATAAGACAACAGCCAAAATACATGATAATCAATTACCTCGTATGCTAAAAGGATTGGGGTACTGTCAACTCAGAATACGGACAGTGCTGTCGCAACAACTTACCGACTTCAATGAGCGCGTAGTATGTGTAACTCCGGAAATATCGATAGGAAAAGAACGAAATCACTGCATATACTGGTGGCATGTACAAGATTCGCAGACTGAAAGTAGAATAAGGTATAAATAAATGTACTCAAGAAAGAAGCGATATACGCACATTTGACGCTGCTCGTTGGGTTTGGTATAGTTTCTGATGTAACGAATTGGAATTGAAAGATACGTTCAACATTCATGGTGCCTTACCGACAATGCCGCAAGACTGAAATCACTGAAATAAGAACTGTCTGGGTAGTGTTAATGGTAAACAACTTTGGACAGATATGAACTAGTGAAGATGAACACACTAGCACAGTACATCCTCCTGCTATCGCCCATCCTATTCGATGTTCGTCCCAGTTCAAATTTCCGGAGTTCCAGAAACTAGATTGGTCCACGGCTATAGTGTTGTCAGACGGGCAAGTCGGCGCCATAGCAAGTTGTGATGAAAAAACCCTGTTCCACTGGGATATTACAACGGCGGGTATATGAGAGGAAGCTAGACCAGCAGCTAAAGCGTTCGTGAAAGAGATGGGCCGTGGCGGAAATGGACTACAAATGGATTGCTTGGCTGCTGTCCGAAGCAATGCATGTTTGCGTAAGTTTATGACACAGCCGAAGTTGTTCTTGTTTCATCATCGTTTTTGTCTTCTGGAGCTATACTAGAGCGCGCGATGGGCTGATCAAGTCGAGACTCTATTTCCAGGTTGCTTCTAGCAGCGCTTGAAGCGAAGACTTCAATTGGCGCTTATGGCTCACTCCTCTTCGGTTTTTTAAATTGTGGACAGGCGCTACTATCTGTTGATCGTACTTTCAAAATCCCATGCCTCACTCAGGACGTCTCAGGACCCACTCAGTCGAAACGTTGACATGCTGAGCACAGGTGTCGGAGAGCATTTGTGGTACAGCCTTAATTTCATATGTTACATCTCATACGTCGCGGTATGTGTATATGTGCATTCTCGGGGCGCGCTCGGTCTAACAAAGCCATCACAGCCATCGTCCTGCTTCCAAACACAAACCACAAGGCGCGCGGGGGTTTACTTCTTCTTTGGGACCTTGGCTTTTGCCTTGGCGGCAGGAGCCTCTGTGGCAGGAGGTTTGGCGCCTTTATTCTGTAACATTGACCAATTTTATTAATGTGAATAATCATTGAATAGGTCACACACTGGTGCAGGGGCACCCTTGGCGGGTGGGCTTGGTACAGGTGCTCCGGAAGCAGCACCACCGGTGGTGGGAGCGCCTGTGCATTATCAATGATCCCAGTGAAATAATGGAGGGTTGTAAAAAATCAAAACGCCTATCAGATACCACCCAAATAAAGACGACGGACAGGCATACCAGTCTTAACAGCCTTCTTTGCAGCGGCCATCGTGTATTATTTGCACGAGAGAGGAAGTATGAGCGAGGGCGTTGTAGTGGTTGTGGTAGTCAAAGGGAAGTACAGGCAGACAATCTTTTATAGCTCTCGCGCAGCCCTGCCCTCATCTTCGGCAGAGTTCGTACCGTTTCTCCCTGTGGAACGCAAATTGCCCAGCTGTATTCGGTTCCGGAACTATCGATGGACTCCAAGATGAGTTTGGTTCAGGATGTTTTCGCGACATTTACGCTCGCGATCTGTTTGTGGCAGTTCCAATGATCTCTACTGGGGAGAAGATGCTGCGGAAATGAAGCCAGCAGAGCTTATCCTCCCAACCAACTCCTTGCCCCTTATCTGGGAGCTATGCACGTTGAAATTTACTCTATTTCATCACAAGCTCTCCAGTTTAGCTATCGATCTGCATCCTGAAACGGATGGCTCACCTTGTGACAGTCCACATCTGTACCAAATTTCATTCTTAATCACTCCTCTACATCCCCGCCAATCGCATCCAAGCACGGGCGCTTGCACCCTTTGCGCATTCATTTCGGTGGAAGTGACCTTCCCTGTGACCTTGCTTCTTGCCCGAGCTATCTACGTGAGCTAGGATTGCGCCATTTTGGCCACCAGCTCTGGATGGCGGAAAAGACCCGAGACACAGTCATCTGCGAACTCAGCTCTTAACAATAATTAAAACCCACATAAACATGTTATCCTCGTGACACGATCATGTTATCCTTGCTACTCCCTACACCACCTGGAAAAACAAATCTTCACGACATGTCCCTGGCACGAACGCAGGCCCTCGGTGTAAGTACCCATTGTGTTCAGTTAAGAATATTCTAGGCTTGACATACGGGGAATACTGGATAATTAAGTTATAGGTCCACCGCAGGGGAAACCCCCTTCATGGAATCTGGACCGTCCATCAAGCTTATCGATACGATCAGCTCAAATAGGTAGTGTAGCTACTTCTCTCACCGAGACCATGAATTCAATTGATATATCACGCTTTCCCAACGAAACACTATGAGATAAGAGTGCCATCTGCTCCCACCACGTCTTCCGTGACCTGAACAGGGTGCCTCTTTCTCCATTCCTCTAGCCCCTTTTCTAGAATTTGGTCATCGAGACCGTTTGGGACAAGGGTGAACGTCACGCCTGGTATACTTGACGTCAGTCTAAAATCGTTTCATCAGTTCGTAAGTTCACGTACCAAGTTCCTCTACTTCCTGGTTCCTCCATTCGTCGTCGAAGAACAGCTACCCAGACGTACATGACAGCGACCTTTATGCGCAACGTTCACCTACTTACCATCTCGTCATAGGATATCCCAGTCTTCTCATGAAGTTTCTTGAAATGTCTAATCTTGGAGGATGGGTAAATCTCCAGCTGGTCAAAAAACTTGATTGCGGGAATTGGTTTCATGTCGTTGCTACCAGTCCTCGGGGGTATAAGTATGAGATCCAAAGCTTCACGAGCTCTCCAGTACAAAATGTTAGTGCAGAACTACTACTTGTAGTAGTGGAAACGTGCAGATCACTCACAATAACGGTGTATCTGTCCGTGAGCATGCGGCGATCGTCACGCCTGCTGCTTGTAGGAAATGCATGATCTGTGGGACATCCCTGTAGAAGGCTATTGTCTTGGGCTTGCGCTGGCTATCGATGACTTTGCCGGTGACGTGGTGTCGCCTCAATGGAGGGTGTACATGAGTATCGATCCAGAAATCCCAAAGCGTATAGCTACATGGTTTCGGTTTTCGATCAGTCATGCAATCGATATTCGATAGAAGGCGTCCTTTACTCTAGATCAAAGGCAATCAGTTTTGGTAGTCTGGTCGTCATTTACTAGTTACTGGTAGGAGTTAACCGTGACTCGGACGGCCCTCGCAGCCTGGACTATCAAAAGCATCGCCTCATTTTCCCAGGCTCTCAAACGCATCCACCGCACGACGATCAAACATTCTACCTCGATGGTCGTCGGAGTCGATGATTCAACGAAATCAGATCTTCAATCAATCTTCCTGGTCCTGGAGGCCCGTGTTTCAATGCGAGCATGCGGTGCTACATATATGAGCGTTGAAACCTCCCCTCCTATAGCATCATGATCGCGGCGGGTTTCGGAGTGTGCGGCAGCGCAGAAGACTTTCGACTGAGATGGTTTTGGCAGCATGCACCTACAAGTGTTATCTATCTATCAGCAAGATTCAGCAGCCTTGTTTTTCGGGTCATCTCATTGTACGTATTTTGAACTTTGGTAACTTGAACTTGATTCAAAGTGGCTTCAAAACCTAATATGTATGACCTTCTATCTCTTCCATTCCAGTCATGCCAGCAGTGTTGATGCGGCTATAACCTTTCCAGTCGTACTACTGGGACCAGGATCAAACTATTGTGGGTGCTACCACGATCTGCGGCCCTGCATTGCCACAACGTCCGAGTCGCACCCTCCTCCTTCGAACGAAGGTTTCACCAAAAACAATTATCATCAGAAATTCTTAATAATTCAAACCAGTCTGCTCCAATGGTTATACACTCGTGAGTAAGATCTTAGGTCCAATAGGTGTTATCCAAACTATTGTCAAACTGGGCTCAGGCGCCAACTTCACGTTGACCAAGTGGCATTTACGGAACCAAGAAGGAGCCAAGGAAATTCGAACGAAGTAATTGTGAAGCGACATTCATCAGGCAGGCAGACTCGGAGTTTACGAGGTTGACAATCGTCTGATAGCACCCGAGCCACTGAGCCTGGTGACGCTCTTGACCCTCATCCACTCAGTATCCACACAAGTAGCTAGACATGCTGCATTCCTTGTCATTCAGACAGTCCTTTGGGGTGACAAGGGCTTGCTCAAATGGTCGAATGTTTTCAATTTCTCCTGCATCTACTTTGTCAGGTTGCCTACCCACGACGCACTCATCAGCCGTATCAAAGCTCGCGTTCTTCAATTCTGTAACTGGTGACAGTAGCAAGATACCAAATTATAGAGTTCTCGATGCGCTTGGTGCTCCAATAGAAGGCGCTGAAGTGCCTGAGGTATGTGTTGCGCCCTTCCATCTTTTAACGTATTCTTTGATGTTAAAGTTCATTCAGATCAGTGAACAGTTTGCGCGACGATTGTGGGTTGGATTCGCAATAAATTAAGATTGAATCTTAGGGTCTTGAAGATATGAAAACATGCAGTTACTTCCCACGTTGGATGATATACTTTGCAGTGCCCAACGCCAAGGCAGGATACCCTTCTATGTACGTGGACAAGACCACTCCTTACATATTTCCTTACATAGCTCAAACTTAGGCGGCTTCCGTAAGACAATCAATTGGTCGTGCAGGATGAATGCTAATCGCTGACCCTCATATCTCTCAAGTATGGAGAAGAGGCTACTGTGATTGGCTCTGCTGCTGCACTTGCTGATGATGACGAGTGAGTTTCTCTGGACCCGTAGTCTTGTTTGAGTCACAATAGACGCTCTTATTTCCAGAGTATTATGTCGGACTAATTTCTGCGTTATCTATGTTTTGCTAATTCTGCCACAGCACAGTACCGCGAAACAGGGGTGCTCTTGTGGCGTGGCTTCACTCTCGATGGCATCATGGCGCAAGTCTTCGGAAACCACGAAGATTCTAGTAAAGGCCGGCAGGTAGCTGTGGTATGTCGTCTTGTATTCTCCCTTTCGAAGCTTTGCTCAGTATCTTCTGATACTCTCTCAGCATTACGGTTCCAAGCAGCATCATTTCCACGCCGTATCTTCTCCACTCGCAACCCAAATACCACAAGCTGCTGGAGTTGGATTTGCACTTCAAACGTGACCCAGCGAGACGCTCCAAAAATATAGCCTGTGTGTTTTTCGGGGAAGGCGCAGCGTCAGAGGGGGACTTCCATGCTGGAATGCTCCTTGCTTCGACAGTGCCTTCACCAACGTTGTTTCTGGCAAGGAAACAACGGCTTTTGCTATCAGCACCCCGAACTCTCAACAATTTTACGGCTGATGGTATTAGTGCAAGAGGCCCAGGTAACTTGGCCACACGTTGTGCATTTGTGCGAACTAGTAATCGAAGATCGCTCACAGGTTATGGTGTGGATACAGTTCGTGTAGACGGAAACGATGTACTCGCGGTAATGAACGCTGTCAAGGAGGCGCGAAGGACTGTGCTTGGAAGGTGGTCGGGCAGTTCTAGTGGAGATGATGACTTACAGGGTTGGCCATCATTCGACGTCGGACGACTCATATGCATATAGGGAGCGCCAGGAAGTTGAAGATAGAAAAGGGAATGACAACCCCATCACGCGATTCCGCCTATTCATGGAATCTCAGGGATGGTGGAACGAGTCGGATGAGCAGGAGCTCTTGTTCCGTCTGAGACGTGATGTGATAAAGGCATTAAAGCGCGCAGAAACTCTCAAAAAGCCTGGCCTGGAGGACATGTTCACTGATGTATATGCGGAAGAACCCTGGAATATAGTGAGTCAATGGATTATTCAGTGACGCGTACTCATTTCAGATACAGAGGGAACAGCGGGAGGAGCTAATGGCACTGCTCAAGAAATATGGACAAGTGTGGGAGCCATGGCAAAATGAACTCGAAACCTTCAGGAACGGAGGATAAAATCCTTTGGATTGACAGCACCGACTTCGAGAAATCTGCAATCGTGCATCCAGACATTTTTGTGAGATCAATAAAAATTTGGGTCAAATATCACAACAACAAGATTGATCGGCTATCGACATTAAATTGAGCTCCAAACCGAATCACAAATAGGTAATCAGTCGAAGGCTGCCAATCCAGCGGCGTGCCGTGACCAAGTGAGTACAAGGTCCTAATCACTATCGCCGGGGACCAGAACAGGTAACTTTAAAAACAATGGGAAGAGGCGATGCCGTGGGTATGAAGGGATACGCAGGGAATAGATACGCAATAAGAACCAATAACAAGGTAATGGAGCGCATGAATCGATAACGATTCTGGAAGAGGAAAGGGTAATCAGAATAGGTAACGAAACACTGTAAAAAGTACAGAAGCATCATAATACCGGAACTTGAAGTTTGAAAGGCGATAGACCAGAAAGAGCGACATCGTTATCTTACGTAAAGCTACACTATCAGACCAGAGATGTGCAGGATCAGGTAGCGGTGCCAGCGTAAGGATCATCGTACGCTTGAGTGTAACGGTTGTTTTGCTCGGCCCCCTCTTGGGTAGAGAGGCTGGGAGTGTACAGCGTCCGCATACCATTACCGTTGTAGCTGACTGCTGGGCTAGGGAATGCCAAGGAACCGGTAGGGGGAGGGGACTTCATTCTCCGTTCGGCATAGGCGCGGAGCATTTCGTCGGGAGACATGACATTGGCAGGCATGGGCATCATGCCAAGACCTGATTCCGGGGCAGGATGTACTGGGGCAGGAGGAAGAGGCATGTCAACAGTCTGCTGTTCCTGGGGTAACAAGTAATCATCTCCACCGGCGTCATTTCCTGTGCGCATCACTATTTCAAAGATCAGCTTTCAAGTACAAAGGAAGCAACTATAAGAAACCTACTGCTTAAGGACGGCCAAACTTCATCCATGCTAGGACGCGCCTCCGATGCCCCACTGAGGGACATGCGAGCACGAATGTCATCCGGAGTGAGAGTAAAAGGTCCCCTGGTTTGTGTGGGAGAGAGGTCTACCGTCTCTTCCTTGTCATCATTGGAAGGGAGAGGAGGCACAATGCCAGTGTGGAAGGCACGACTGATCCCGACAGTGCGGCGAGACTCTATTGATGGACGAACGTCTGTAGCAAATGATACTCGTGATACCCGCTCGCCTAAGGTAGTCTGAGAACGTAAGCCGGGACGTAGTTGAGACATCCTTGGTACGTCCGAGCTGACTTTGTCTGATACAGAAGGAGTGCCCTCGACAGCGGCAGTGCTGATGGGACGAATTGGACCAAAGGAAAACGATGAGTTGCGATTTCCTCCACCTGAAACTGCTATGCTGTTACGAATAGCTGCCGAAGCGCCAGCAGCAGACATGGACCTCCAGTCCACAGAGATTGTAGACATACGCTTGTCGATAGCCTCGCTGAAGCGTCTGCTCTTTTCCTTGGCTTTGGCGCGACTTAGTTTGAAGTAGACAGCTATGCCCAATCCGATGAAAATCAACGGCACTAGGATACCGGCAGCGATCTTGCCGCTGGAGGAAGAGCTGCTGGAAGAGAAGTTTCCGACATAAGTGACACCGTCAGGAGAACTAAGATCGGCGCTGGCTGGGGTAGAGCCGTCGGATGGTGCAGTATATGTAGCAGTAAATACAGGGCCCGCGGGAAAGGGGCTTAGGAATGGTTGGGTGTTGGAGGTGACGATGGAAAGCTGCAGGTTGACCGTGGAGGTGTCATTCCACCACTTGGTCTCAAGGTTGGTCTGATAGTTTCCCAGGGCGTAATTGACATTCTGCCACTCGTGAATACGGCTGCTGCTCAAGCTTGGGGCGATAAGATAGATATCAACAGCTTGTGTGTTAGACAAGCAGGATGTATCCCATGTGATGTTGAAGGGATTACTGCTGGAGACGGTTTGGCCCTGAGAGGGGCTGATATAGAAACCGCCTGTTGCGCATGCTGCAAAGATCAGATCTAGCGCAATGCACATTTCATTCATTAGTAAACTTACAAGAACGCTTTTTGTGCGTTTGTGGTGCGCCAGCGTGCCCAACGCGAACGTGCGTCAATCCTCGTTTATTCATATCGTGGAGATGTAGATTTTGCTTATAAGCCTGGCCTCAATTTGGGTATAAGAACCCCCTCTGAAAAAAGAGCGTATCCGCTGTGTCGCGCGGTCTGACGAAAGGAATGGCGAGAGGCAGTAGTGAGAGTAGGGCTGGTTGTGATGGGAGGCAAGCTCGCATCCGCATTTGCAATTATTAAAACTCAGACGAGACCCCAATCACCACCATGGCAACAATTAAAACGCCAGAGTAATTGACAGACTTAGTGTCTTGGACTTTCTCATATGCATAACTTGAAGCATCCATGGTGAGCGCAAAACTCGTGTTCGGAAAGTTTGATATCATTTGCTTCTTTCATTGCTTCCTTCAGCAACATGGCTCGAGGTTAAAGCATGTATGAATGTTGGCTGACAAAGGCATCAGCTGAGTGTCTGCCATCCAGTGTTCCAACCATGTTGCGCAATCTCACATGTCCATGTATTGGCTCTCACTCGTGGTCAATGGATCGCCTCATGAACAAGGGCTGGGGGCTCCAATATCTCCTTTAAAGTACTGGAAGCACGATAGCCTCGCTCCAAACTATCAACATGAGTGGCCTCGTATTTTATGCTCCACCAGTAGCTCCTCTACTTGCTTCGTCGTCCTCTAGCAACGAACGGTGCTATAGATATTCTAGTTCGGCTAGCAACGAAAGACATATTGTGGCTGACTTGTCAGGCGATGTCGTTGCAGACACAAGTGTTCTCACAGCGTCAGGAGGTATCACAGATGTTTGGAAATGTACATGGTTCAAAGACACTGGCTCCGTGAAGGTTCGTTTCGGCCCACGCGGAGCTGTTTTGAGACTCATCTGGCTAGTACAGGTTGCAGTGAAGACATTCCGGATCGAGAGCACAGGCCAGGGTCAACTTGCCAAAACGCACAAAGCACGTACCGATGTTTACTTTCTGAGAAGCTTCGATATAAACCATGATATAATAGAGATGGTCACAACAAGTTCATGCCTGGGCGAAGCTCGAACACGAAAATATACTTCCTTTGTATGGCATTGTCATGGACTTCGGTCCAATAGTATCAATAGTCCATCCTTGGAAAGAAAACGGAATCTCTCTCAACTTATTTGTCACGCAAACATGCAACCTTGACCGTACAAGATAAATTCGAACTTGTTTGTATTGTTTTTTTTTCGCTTCATTGCCACCTTTACTAAGCCGTTCTGCTTACCCCTGCTGAACAATAGCTCGAAAACATTGTCTCGGGACTTCATTATTGTGCGTTCAGTTCATTTCCGTTCAATATTTGACGTGAGCCTGAGCTGTGCTTCCTTTCCGCAGTGCACTCTCATGGCCTTGTACATGGAAATCTTTCTGGTGTAAGGATGATTCCCATTAAATTCGCAAAACAATCTAACATATGTTTGAAGAACAACGTACTGGTAGATGCCCTTGGTAGAGCCAGTCTAGCGGACTCCGGTCTCAGTGTGCTGGTTCCAGAAATCTTAGGCATGTCATACTTTCACCTGTCAACATCAGGCGCTATCCGATTTGCTGCCCCCGAACTTTTCAAAAAGTCCAGTCGTGGAGAAGTACCCCTGCCAAGTATATCCGGTGACAGTTATTCATTGGGCAGCATGATTTATTTCGTGAGTCCGTCACCATGCAAATATACGCCTTGTCAATAAATTATGTAGGTCCTTTCTGGTTCTTTGCCATATTCTACCTTGAGGGACAGTGATGTGCTCGCTGAATTGCTTCTGGGAGTTGCCCCAGCATCTCCTTCTGATTCGGATAAATCCATCACTCGGGAGCAGTGGCAGTTCATCCAAGGGTGTTGGTCAGAAATCCCCAAAAATCGCAGGACGACGAACGAAGCTCTCGAGTTTGTAGATGTCAATCTCGCTCTCTGCGTCCCTTTTAGGGCTATATTATTGACTACAACGGAAATGCACTCGAGGTCGAGCAAGACAGATAGCTCAAAGTCTCGATTAGTGTTAAGCCGGAGAGACTTCTCGCCGGGCGATATGTTACCACCAGGTCAGCATGCTCGACTACTGTCATCACGGTTAAGATGAACTTTGTTTTCCAGATATACAAGCGAGTTTGGCAGTCGGTTTGCGACGCTCGCGGAATCCTGCGAAGGCTGCTGAGGTACGCGAAAAGCAACACACGCTACCATTTCTCATTCACAGGCTCAGGCTGCTGTTTCTGTCATTTTAAACGACATTTTTGATACAAGTCATGTCGTGCCTCAGTGGAATTCCAAGGAAACAGAACATGCGGTAATTAGCCACGCGTATAATGTTCTCGTCGAAGACATCAAGATGATCAGCGATGCATTACGAGTGTTGCAAACAACCAACCCGAAGTGTGTGCTTATTCCTGTGAAATGCTGATAGTCTGTGCTAATGCCTAGCAGTGCGGTAGAAAAGTCCCTCGATACTCTCCGCTCGACAGTCCAACAATTGTTATCTGACGAGAGGCGAAAACAAAGAGCACCGCGCGCTGCTTTCCTCATGATCGTCTCCAAACTGCAAGACTTTTTGGACGATCTTTGGAAGGAACTCTATGGGAATAGAGCGAAATTGTCAGGTCCCTTCTGGGAATGGTTTGAGAAGTGGATGGCGATGATGAGAGCATGGGATAATTCACAATCAGAGGCTGCCGTCCAAAATACTTCTACATGCTTGCGATCCATTCTATCCTAGTATAGGTCACCAAGTAGCGCTCTATATGAAGATGTAAATCCAATGAAGTTGGAAGTTTTACAAAGATGTGGTAAATTTATTTAGACTCGTGAAGTTAACCTTGTAACCCCTTGACTTGGAGTATCCATCGTAGTCGTTACTAGAGTGAAAATTAACAAGGGCGAGGATCTCCCCTTGAGTTTCAGCATCGTCGATTGCCTGGAAGCAGGCATCCTGGGTCAATGGTGCTAACTTGGAATTATGACGATTTGACGCAATCTCGGGGTTTTGGGAGTGCGCATCAATTGAGCGGCTCCAATGGTGGAAGGAGTCTATGACACCTGTACAGTAATTTTGTCAGCATGCAGATCTACATTATAAGTAATGACAAATGTACCTTCAAATAACAGAACCATCTTCGCCAGGTTTTTAATCTCCCACATTTCCCAACTCTTCCTACGGCCGATATGAATGTGCAAACCTGTTGACCTATTAACTTTGCACTGTGGAAATGCTTCCATCAGGCCCTCTATCACTGCTTCGAGTTCTGCTTTCCAAGACTCATCCCAATACCGTAGTATCGGCGACACAAGCTCAAATGACATGCGGTCATGGGCACTGTCAGATGATTCAGAGGTCTCAGACTCAGGTGTGAGTGTGAGGATAGATTTGTCTTTGGTGATGGACCAGGACTCGTAGGGGTTATTGAAGTACGTTTCAGCAGTGTCGTTGTCATCGTCACGAGGTAAATTAACAATGAATTTGTGTTTTGTGATAGCGGAGAGGGTGTCCGCCATTACTTGGTAAACCTGTTTCTCGGGACCTCTAAATCCAAAGGTTTTTTCCACGTCCACGATGACTGCCTCGACTTCAAAGCCCAGGGTAAATTGGAAAGACATGATGTGTGCCAGAGAGGGGATAAGGATGTATGGAGAGCAGTTCACTGGCAACAGACAAATGGTTTGTGTCAACGCGAGGAGATGATGCAAGGATCTAACCATATCATTCCAGAGGCACAAGTATATTTACCTGGCACACCATGGCAGGAAGTCGTTGCCACGGATCGTGACCTTGCAAAAAAAGACAGTCTGCTTCTTGTTCAAGGCAAAGCCAAAATTGTAAGCATTCCCGTGGAGATACCACACATTACCAAGATCTTCGCCATGGTCTTCTATCGTCTCGGATGGGCTGTGAGTATTTGAGTGGTGAATTTTCCAGCTGATCCGTACAAGCTCTATATGGAAAGCAAGAGTGAATAACTTCAACAACTTGAATGAGGTCCCAGACGTGCTCATCCCTGTCAGCCTGAGCAGTGCTTACAGTTACAGGGCAGAGCTAGCTGCTGAACATCCTGCAGCTGCCCACCATCTAAGTGCACATTTTTCCTTCATCAGCCTCTCATTTATCCCCGCCTTGTTACGTAGAGGAATATCATGATCAGTGAAGATGAATAATTGGGTTCAGCCAAGTCAGTACTACTACTGGCACAACTCGAAAAGGCAACATGGCATCGCCTCGTGGCACCAAACAGATAACAAGTCAATGATATTCCCCTATTCAACGTCAACCCTCATCTTATCAGTCATGTCAATGTTGCGCATCGCGTTCGAGCTTCGAGCAAATTCCCTGAAACTCGAAAATGCTCCTCCTCTTGTGGCCCACCGTAATCCCAATCTGGCACACTTACAATCCGCCCCAGAACATCGTGTTGCAGTAGCATCTAGGCGTAAATATCGCAAGCAACAGTTGACAACAGTTGCAAACGTTATAGTGGGTTTGGGCTATCGCGCCTCCGTTTACGTGCCTCAAGTTTCTCCATTCTACCAACCTAATATGGAGGTGTGGAATGTCGCTCATATGGAAGAACAAGTTGGTGCTGCAAAGCATTTTCAATTAGCCCTCGGTGTTGGGTTGCTATCCCCTTTTATGTCTTCCGAGAATCAACAATGGGAGCTTGAGGTTTCTGCAGTCATCAATCGAGTGACTGAAGAGATGTCATTGGAAGTG
This sequence comes from Suillus occidentalis, assembly GCA_016628085.1. NCBI lineage: Eukaryota > Fungi > Basidiomycota > Agaricomycetes > Boletales > Suillaceae > Suillus > Suillus occidentalis. Next base: position 71,699 of record JABBWB010000100.1, read on the forward strand.
CCGCATCCGCGAGCGCTTCATGTTCATATCTTGTCTGAATCTGGCTTCACACTAGGCCAAGCGCAAAGTGTGTGTCAAATGTATGCACTCTATGAAAGTGAGTGGTCACAGTAACACACTTATCTCTCCCAACTCATGGTTCAATTATAGCCGTAATAGACGAACTTCGTTTTGTCGGTGACTTACCATCTGCCACGACACACGCAGTTGAATCTGTGCGTCGTAACGAGAATTTGCGGGACCTCTCTGCCGAAGAGCTACTATCTTTGATCGGTAGAACATCGTCTGTCTCAGAGCTGATTCAGTTGATCAACCCGCCCATTGATAACCCTGTCGTCACCACAACCCACCTCTACACGATTAGTCTATTTCAACTGCACTTCGACAGGATCGTGTTCAATCAACATCCATCAGTCCTTCGCGGTAATGTCGTCGCAAATTGGGGGCACTTCGTGTCCGAATTTGTACATTCATCACTCTCCCCTCAAAGTGTTGACATCCTGCGTCTCGAGCCATCTCTGGATGTACTCTTTGGCCACATTATACATGCGGACAGCTTGAAGACCGCTTTTGATCCTCGTCTGGCGTAACACGCTGCAAGAGTCTCGAGGTAAAGAAGTATCTCTATACAAATCTGCAGTGCGAGGCTCCTGTTTAACAGATAACCCATATCCGCCAATAGTATCACATACTAGCATGTTTGAAGTGCTCCCATAGGTCGAAACTCAATTCCAAAATTTTAATCCCCATCTCACTCCCAGAATGCATTCAGCTCGCTTCCATCAACCACTTTTACTATCGGGGGTTCATTCGAAGTCAGTTCAGTTTCCCTCACTCGGAGATGGCAGGCTTTGGCAGGGAAGACAATGTGGATGTCGTTCCGATGGATGAGTGGGATAGTCGCAGTGATGAACACGCCATGGGCGTACTTCACAAAGTTTCTGCACGATCTCTTTGGTTATCGGTGGTATTGAACTGTTTGACTGATATTTTTGTACTTCGAGACTAACTCAAGACTCGGACTATTGTAACGGTACCTGAGTAGCAGGAACTATAGCAATCACCGCCTATCAAAGGGACGCTTATCGATTCCAACAATAACTTCCAGTGCCTTCAGTGTCTCATGTGCAAGTCAATAGAAAGTCCAAACTTGGATTGGGTACATAATACGAGCTGGGCAGATACGAACGTCGAGGTGCCTCCCCTGCGGGTTCTGGCTTCAGGGCGATGTCATCCTCGTCTAGGTTAATCAGGAAATGCAAGAAGAGAGAGGGATGCAGCGGAGTGACAAAAGAAACCTGACAGCGAACTACTGACTGCAGCGAGAAATGCAGAAAACGATTCAGCAAGCACTATATCCCCGATGGATCAGACCGGAAACCCCCATCACAAGCTCCGTCCCGCCGGCAGGATTGTACGCATTTCAGTACTGTTAGAAGACTGAAGGCATTCAGTCGGTTTGGTGCATCCACAATTTCCAACACAATGCCCCAAGATCACACACACAAATCTATCTGTGCAACGACCACTTCAACCCCAGATGACAAGTTTTTCCATTTCCATCGGATTTGCAACCTGAAAGCACCATCGTCAAAAAAATATCATGGAAAAAAGGACGGACGTACCTTCCAACCATGGATAGCTGCTGCTCTCGTATACCCTGATAACGCCTCCTGTGGATGATACGGTCTTTAAAAGAGTCAGAACTCAAACCCTCTATCTAACAGGCAATACAACGTACTGTTCCCAATTTTGGGCTAGCCGCGCAGGTTTTGGGTCAGTGTTTGAGATGGCGAGCTTGATTTGTAAGAGCACGGATGCGATGCTATAAGGGGTGTCAGAACAGCGTAAATGAAACCTCGTGAGATACGCACTTGTAACTTGGAAGCCATCCTAGATACACGTCAGTACATGTTATCAAGATCAAATTGACAGTCGCGACTCACCAGCTGAAGTTAGAAGATCCATGCAGATAGAGCCCCCTACATACATCCCGGTAAGTCAGTGTGTAACAATGACTCTTCAGCGATACTCACCAGCAGTAACGTGACCACCTCCGCCCTAGATACCAACAATCAGCTACACCGAGCATTTGGATCATTCACATCGTACCTGCATGAAAGGAAGGAACCGAGGCATCACGAGTCGAAAGAACGGAGGAGAATGAGGAAACGTCGGCGGGAAACGTATCTCGAAAACAAGAGAATTGATACCCCTTTAAAAAAGAGGAACGATCTATCAGCATAGTCAAATCCACAACACAGCCCATGCTCACTTTGACTTCAAATCCGTCGCAATAGGCAGGTCAGGATCAAACGAATGCATCTCCACCACCCACTGGAACAAGTTCTCATTGAACTCTGGAGGCATGTACCATCCCAAAGTAGCAAGTGACCCTGCGCCCCCCTGTTCTTTCATCATCGCTCTGAACTCTTTCTGTAACGCCATCGTCGCTCCTGGGGTCGAATCAGCGGGCGGAGGCAACAAAAGGCCGATGTTCTTCTCCACCCAGCTCGCATCATGTACCCAGTCTTGCTTTGGTTTTCCGTTGACATGTGGTGCTATGTTCTCTAGCCCCACCCCCTCTTCATCGGGTGCGTTAAACACAGCTCTGTCGTCCTCATCGAGGTTAGGAGGGACGTATGCGTCCTTGCAAAGCCCAAAAAGTTTCTCAATTTTGTAAGAAGGCTGTGGGATCTCAACTTGGACATTCGAGAGTAGGGGACGATGGTTTGGATCGTGCTTGATGAAAGGAACATTTCCGACCTTTGGCTTAGTTGGGGTTGTGGGAGTGGCGTCAATGCTGTTTAATCTACTATTGAAGTACGAGCCATCAATTGTGTTGACTAGCAAGTATCGACTACAAGCAGACCGTCAGCAATTGACGACAGAACTGAAAACATGACGCCTACCACATAATCCATTCCGTTTGCTTGACCACGTAATACGGGTTGTACGAGGTAAATTTTTGCGGGAGATTAATGATCTCCGCGAGAGCTACACAGCCTGAAGGTGCGATCGTGCTATTCTTCCAAGATAGTAAACCGGCCGTAGCATAAGTTCCCATCGAAACCATGCCGTCCTTGGCGAAGTAGACACCTGAACAGAATAAGATGAGTTATTGACGATGGCGGGGTCATCTACTTACCATCTCCGTATACGCGGCCATGTGCCATGGTCTTATACCACAGACCGTGCCGTATGATCTGTCAAATATCTCAGCAGTGTATTTCGAAGGCGTCTCCAACAACTTACGGAATGCCAGTTCTTCAAAGGCGACCCATGGAAAGCCTAGTACGCCGCATCAAAAAGATCGCGACTGACGAAAGTACTAAGAAACATACATAGAGAGTGGGATAATCCTTCGCATTAGAATCCCCATGTGTTTCCTGCTCTAAAGCATGCTTGAACTTGGCTTCTTTATCAGGGGCACCGACCAAGAAGCGGAATTGTCGCCACTGTGGGCCTATGACATCACTGAATAAACAAATGGACTGAGGGCGATTGAATGGGATGTACCTATATTCTGCACTTGATCTTCCTCTTCAGTTAATTCTTGTAGATGTGCCGTGCAAGAGGCAACACACCTAATGGGCTTGAAATTATGTCAATGACTCAAAGACGTGAAACGTACCAACGCAAGATGGACCATGCAGCGGGCAAGATGCTGGGGTCCATATCCTTCAACTTCGGCTTGTTAGTCCCTGTTATGACTTTCTTCTCAAGGTGTTTCTTCATGTCTTCGATCTGCATTTACTTGAGCATTAGCGTCGGATATGAATTGAAACATTCAAACCGGAGGCAGTGTGTCAATGAGTTGCACGATTGCAGCACGCATTTCGTTGACAGCCAAGCTATCAAAGTCACGCATGAGACCATTATTGGAGGCGTCTGGAACCTTCAATGATAAGCCACGCGGGAGGGGTTCATCAAGAACTTGTTCTGCAGCAGCAACATAAGCGAGGGAAACCAGGAGATCTACCATCTCTGTATTCTTGCAGATATCATACTGAAGGAGTCAATAAGCAGAGGATGATGATAACGATGACTCGAGCAAAAGTCGCTAACCTCTAGAGAAGGCCCAAAGTTGAGGCTGTAGTATTGGTATGCACACAAACCTGAGTCGCAAACATAAGGTTTTAGCGCCTCGAAAACGATATTAAGCTTCTTGTGACAGACGACGCAATAACGATTGCATAGCTGTTCTCAAATCAGCGCACTGGAAAAGTCGAGGATTTCGGCGGTACTGACTGTAAATCGACGGAGAAGGTACGCAAAAGCAGTCTCGAGTAAGTTGATGTGACCATCTTGGTTTTCCAAGGGATCATGCGGTAAGTAGCGAGAGTCAACTAGACGTTGCTCCTCCTCTTCAGCTTGACGAAGTTCCTAGTAGAGATGGAGAAATGGAAATGATAAATAGACGACAGTTACTTATGTCGATCTAAAACACACCTCCTGCATCTCATTCACAAGAACTGCATGTGGTTTCTGAAGTTCCTGCGATCTCCAGTGGAGTTCTTCAGCTGCGGCCCATCCAAGTTTGTACTGTCGTCGAATTCGGAGCAGTTGAAGAAAGTGCTCATCAAGTAACGATTCAAACGAGCTGCTCAAACTAAACTTATCAAAGGTGCCGACATCCTCTACCGACCCCATGTCAGGCTCCTTGTCAATATCAATGTATTCTTCGACCATGCTGGGATCTTCGACACCATTCTGCTGGTCGGACTGGAGACCGTATCGGCGGAACGATGCGGTGACGTGTTCTTTTGACGGCTTGTATTGCCGAGAAAGGCCGACATAAAATTTCAACGAGGTACCAGACTGGATTGCAGCAGGGGAGAGCATCCCATCGCTTTTAACAGGCGGATAGACGCCCCATAATCCAGAGACAACCAGCACGAGATGCTGGCGAGGAATCAGGAACTGCCTATCCCAAGACATCAGGACATGAGCAGAAATTTTGTCAGCTAATTCCACCATAGGGACAGAGATCGTCAAGAAGAACTCGCTGCTGCCACTCCAAATGACTCCCGGGGTATAACCCGCTGCATGGGCGCCTTCGAAGTCTCTGCGATGCGTGTAGTAGTAAATAGTCATCCGCGTAGAGATTGGCGCACCTGCGCAAGACTGAGCGACAGATCTCTGGTATGGTGAATGTACTCATGTCATCATCATCTGCGGTCATATCGTAATTGTGGTCATCTTCACTGTCATCGTCACCAGAAATACTGATCAAGAAATGCTTCGCCACGTCTTGAATCGTACTGGGAGCGTCGTTGAGTACCCCTTCACAAATCTCCTTCACCTGCTCTCCATAACTCCCAGGTTCTGGGGAATGGCAGAAGAATGAGTGAGTGTTGGGGTACTCGGAAGTATCTATATCAATGATGATTAGTACCGATTTCACTTCCCCTCTTGATAACGACTAACCAGAACAAAAGAGATGAATCACTATCCTTGTCTGATCTCTAGATTCTATCAGGTCAAACTCTACTGAGCCATCATCATCGCCTGATCTGAAGCCTAGGAGCACCGATGTTAGTGCGGTGCCGAATATCGCAGGTGCTAGATATAGTTACTTTGTGCAGACCAAGTTCCCCTAACAAGGTCAGATGGGCAGGTTGTATGAAGCTCGTGAAGATCAGCACTGAATCTCTTACGGCCTTTCAAAGGCTTTGCAGCAGGTGCCATGGAAGAAGATATCAAAGGAGTCAAATGAAGTGCTTCCGAAGTCGATAGTAGCTGTGCCACCGGTACCGGTGATATAGTAGGGGTCTGTGCGTCAGCCAGCATCGATGACTCGTAGGTGTCATCCGTGGAAATTGCAACTTGTTCACCAGGATCATTCTCGCCAGGTTGTAGCACCTCCACGTGCTTGTAAGGCCGTTTCCTGGAGTCTTGACTTGAGGAAGGTGCGAATTTATTTTTCTTGCGTGCATTCCGTGTGGCGGGCATGGTACTACTTAGTGATTTAAATATGTGAGCAGCTGGGCTCTATCTTAGGAAGATTCTAAACTGATATATGATGTGTGTACGATGCAAGGATCGTTGAGTTGTTGTATGTTAAGGTCAAGGACAAGTCAAGGACCTTCAAGTTGCCATTTATAGCAACTGGTATGTTAATAGACAGGCGCCAGTGACGTTGCAGCCAACGTCTAGCTTCAGAGAGCATGGCTGGCAAGCCCGAGCCATAGCTACGTTGCCTGGCAGTTGTAAAGGTATGTTTCGTCACTACTATTTGCAGTTTCTTCAACTCGCTGACGTGTCGTAGCAGGATCGTCTGAACGATCACCTACGTACTGCGAACCGTCACCCTAGCCTCATCTCTCAATCCCGAGTCTGTAGGCTTTAGCACAGTTCCAAATTCAAAACGTGGCAACTTGAAGGGACTCAGCTCGGTCAAACGGGCTAACACAATGTTCTGAAACTTGAAAGTTGCATCATCCATGATGCATGATGTCCGGGCCAGTACTATGTGACCCAAATGAGCTATTATATGTGCGTGGAATTCAGATGCAGGATGAGAATCATCGTGCCACTGACTCGCTGTTTGAGCATCTTCCAGTCACTTGTGATTCAAATCATCTTCGGCGCCATAGATTTCTACGTCTATCGACAGTCAACATAGACAGACTGCTCATAAGTCTACATACCTATTATGGTTCCCCAAATTCTTACACGTTGTTAATGAATAAACGCGCTCAAGCAAAGTCAAAAACAACGTCGATGTTCCGAGTCATTGCGTGCGATGTATGTACATTGTGTCGTGGATCACTGATGACTAAAATGAAAATGAAAATGAAAATGAAAATGAACGTATGCAAACGAGTGTATGCGAATGAAGACGATGTCCGTGTAAGAAAAAAACACATAGACGAGGACCAAGTCCATGCTAGTAAATCTGAATGTAAGGAAATTAAGCGGTAAGTTGGGGAAGCATGAATAGGCATGGAGATCTATCTATAAGATCTATATCGAGATTAAATGCGACAAGTACATGAGTAAGAATGATGCAAACAGCAAACGTACGAAAGCAGTATGCGGGGAGCATATCCTCGCCCGCGCTCCTACAGACTAAACACTCCCGCAGCCCTCCTCCTACTCTGAATGGGATGAACGAGCACCAAACTGATTCCAAGGCCCACAGTCAACCCGACACTCGTGCTAATCAACTGGAGGGCCGTGTTGAACCCACTTAGGTAGGAGGAACTCGACCCTGAGGTTTGATCGACGACGAAGTTGAATAGTCCACCGTTGCCTAGGCCTGAAGGGAGTTGGAAGAGTATGCCTGTAATCTGTGTGCGTGCGGTAAGGATGTCGATGAGGGTGTCGTCAATCCTTCGATGCGAGAAACACAAATAAAAGAGAACGCACCATAACAACAAACGCATTCCCCTCAAAAAACCTCCCATAGAGATTAGACACCAACCCCACAGCAAACGCCCCAACAGCAGCTGATATATCGCTCTGGTTCGGGAACTTGGTGCCCACGAAGTGGTTCGTCACCCATCCAATGCATGAAATGGCGACTAGGAGGAACTAGGTATCGGAATTAGTATCATCCCGAAAAATTTTTTGGCGCAAAGTCAAACGTTAGACAGGACCAAAACCCAAACACTCCCATCAAAACAAACAAAAACTCACCAACTCCCTCCTCCCAACAACAGCCCCAAACCTCAAACTCAAAAACAGACTATAACACGGCACAGTCAAAAACGCCCACCACAGAGTCGGGGTGCGCTGCCACCACCCGCCTTCTGGATCGTGGCTCGACGAACACATGTAATCTGTGCCTCCTAGTAAAGGTTTGTTGAGCATCGTTTGGTAAAGCTCAGCTCCGATGGCCAGCCCGAAACCGAGGAAGAGGCTGTACATGAGGGCGTAGCAGAGACGGACGGAGCCTGCTATTAGGGAGCGGGAGGCAAGTTCGAGGGAGCCGTTTAGGACTATGAAGCCCTAGTGATTTGTTTAGCGCCAGTGCGAAGAGAAAGGGATAAAATGGGTTCTCACAGGTAAAATCAAAACTACACTGCTGCTAGCAACAGCCTCATAACAAAACCTCCTCGTGCTAGCAAGCGCAGCGCTCACGAAGCTCAAGAGTGTAGCCACCGTTATCTCAAACACGTTCCCATACAACTCATTGCGGACGCTGAGAAGCTGGATGGTGACGAGAAGCGCGCCAAGGGGGAAGGAGACGAGGCAGTCGAGGAAGCTCCCGTTGAAACTGACGCTACAGATGCTGCTGCTGCACATCCCACCCAAGAATATGAGTTTGGGGAAAGAATAGATGGGCTTTTTGCGCATTAGGGTGTCGAGGGCGGTGCTGGCTGAGGATACGGAAATGACATCGTGGATGACCTGCGCGTTTGTGGTGAGATTCGTTCGTTTGACATTCGAATGGAAGAGACACGTACGTCCCAATATAACCCATGCGCCTCCCCTAACTTCCCCAGATCCAATGCACTCCCCTGCCTAATAAACTTGACGTTACTTGTCCCCGTCGCGCTGTCTTCAAAGCTGATCCACATAACGTCGGGGAGGTACATACAGCTCATCTCGAGCTCGAGGACACGCGCTGTGCTCTGAATCTGTGCAACGAGTCTATGCGAGGGACCCCCAAACATCATCATTGCACGGGCTAGTTTGAGGATAAATTCTTGCCGTTGAAGGATGGCTGCTACATGTCGGGTTATCTGTGGGGTGGGTGTGAGTGAGGCAGAGGTAAGAAATGGAAGGAGAACGCACATAAACCGCTGCCCTTTTCCTCTTCCGCCTTTTCTCCTTCTCCCTCTTTTCCTTCTCCCTCCTCTCTTTTCTCTCCCTCTCCTTCTGCTCCTCCATCCACTTGACACCGAAATAATCCCCTTGCCCTCCGCCGTCCCTATCCTTGTCTTTTTCGTCAGGCGAACCAGCGACGCTACTGGCTCTCGTTCCTGTGCCACTGGTCCCAGGGGTAGAAGCCCCACTCGCATTGACAGGGTGCTTTAGTGGCGTCCCGGGCATACTCAACGAGAATCCCTTGAAGTGCCCGCCAGGCAAATGGTGTGGAATCGGGAGATCTTTTAGGACTCCTTTCCAGCGTTTCGACTTTGGTTTCTTAGTGGAGGTCGAGGTAGGAGGGAGGGCTGGTGGGGTTGATTCAGAGGGAGTGGAAGTAGGCGTAGACGCAGAAGTAGTCGCAGTCGTCGCTGGAGCGAGCGTATCTGGTGAGTCGTCTTCCTCCTCCTCGACATCTATCAATTCTTCCTCGGGGTCCACCTTAGATTCGCCTTGGGGTTGGACAGCAACTTCAGAAGCAACTTGTCCCTCGGCCTCGTGGTCCTCTGCGACGCGACCACCGACTTCCCTGGTAAAATCGGTATCGGTGCTCTTCGAACGACGGGGGATACGGAGGCTGAGACGGGGAGGCGTTGGTGTCCGTTGTCTTCCTCCTCCCTCCACATTCTCTTCCCTAGCCCCCTCAAAATCATCCTCAAACCGATACCTAACAAGCCCATACCCCCTCTTCATCTTCAAATCAGGCGCCAACCCCAACTGCGTAGGCGCAGCAGCCCCGCTCAAGGTCCCTGCGCCCGTAATGAGCGCAGCCATACTCGAGGGGGCTTTTTCTCTGGGTTTGAGGGAGGCGATGAGGGAGGCGGTGCTGCTTGAGGCGGAATGGAGGGTTTGATTTAGGGTGTGGGAAGGGGTTTTTTTGTGTTTAGATTTGGATTTGGAGTGGGAGGCGGTGTGGGAGAGCCAGGGACGTTCGGGATTGGAGAGGTCTGATTCGTCCTCGCTATGCGCAGGGTCGTGCTCGTCATGCTCATGGCCGTAGAGCGCCAACAACGCACTCAGAACACCAGAGCCTAATTTCGGCTGGGAGTCATGTACCGGAGACTGAGATTCGGGGTCATAAGGGACAGGTGATCGTGCATAAGGTGGAGGGTGGTGAGGAGTAGGAGCGACTGAGGGGGGAGTGTGGAAATGCCACCATGATTTCTTAGGTGGTGGTGGCTGCGGAGTTGGATGGCGTTTCTCCGCTTCGACTTCGTCATCTGCATCCTTCTCTTTTTCAGAGTTTGGTTCTACGACCGGAACCCGTGACTGTGATTTGGAGCGGTAGCGACGTCCGAGGATGCCCCATCGTTTTGTGTGTGCTCTGACGACGCCTGCTGCTTCGCGCACAGCAAGGTGTTCGACATGACCGTCTGCTGGGAATTCAGAGTCCCCGCTTGCTTGTCTTGAAGAGAGAGGGAGGCCAGCGCTTTCTAGGGGTTCAATGAATACCTCGCCTGGGAGGACGCGTGTGCGGCGTGGGATGAATGGAGTAGAAGATGTAGGGGACGTCACGGACGAAGCTGTGCTTGGGGGATAGGTGTGCACGTCTATCGTAGGGGGTATGACTGGAGAGTGTGTACGGGATGTACTACGGTGGCGCTCGAGTGCGTCTTTGAGCGTTTCAAACGCGTTTGGCTAGGCGTCTGATGTAAACACTATTGAAAATAAATAAGAAAGGGTACCCACGTCCTGAGCCATCTCGTCTAAAGAGTGTGGATTAACCGGTTCTTCTGGTTCGTGGACGTGATCTTTAGACGCCCATTGCACGCGTCGGGGAGTACGTGTGCCAGTAGTTGGTGACATGATGCTGACTGGCATCGAATTAGAGCGGTAAGGCGACGGTGAAGACATGATGGCCCGGGAAGATACGCACCGTTGATGATTATTTAGTTATTTTTCAAATGAGACTCCACGGAATTGCAAAATGACTATTACCGTTACGGTCACAGTCGTCGTCGTGGTCGTCGTTCTCGTCGTTGTCGACGACGTCGTTACCTGAGGGAAACACATTAGTTTTCATGATGGACTAAGTACTTGAGGGAGAGGTGGCCGTAACGTAACCGAGCTTCTCTCTCACATGATGTCATTCGCACTCCACTTGAATGCGGTCTCCCGGGCCAGTACACTAAATTAATTCGTACCCTGATACTTAGCGCCACCTAAGTACGCCGTTGCGACGCCATCACTAAAGATAAGCCTTATGCTTGGCTAAAGCTCCGACTTTACTAGACTGACAAATTCACTCATTCACTTCTCATATCCGACGCACTTCCAATCTCACAAAATCCCTGAGTGACAGGTCTGCTAATTTGGGGCTCTGAGTGACAACAGGCAAAGTCGAGGACGCGACTGGTTGCACTGCTCAAAGCTTCGAAGCATGACACAATCCACCTGCGTGTACTTCATCGTTGAATGTAGCCCTGGCGTCTTTGGGAGAGACGTTAATGAGTGTGTTTGCTGCGATGTGCCACTTACATGATCAGGAGTCGCCTGAAACTGATCCCCAAAAGGTATTGGACACGCGACTCGCTGTCATCATGACCTGGTTGGCATATCAAGCTCCAACCTTAGTCGCACGTCTCCCCTGAACAAATTACAACCTTACTACGCCCACACACTGCCACCGTCCGAGGTTCGTAAAGAACTTCCCTTTCAAAGGCGCACTCTCGACGGCACCAAGCGCTAACATTGCAGCCCATCAACTTTCTGAAAATGCCAGAATGAGTTTCGTTTTCTTCGGGGTGTCTTTGGACAAGCTTTCAGTTGACATACTACAGAAGAACAAGATTGATATCTTGGCACCAGCAATGAGCACGTTCAGAGGATCCGAGTGCTATTGATCACACATTGCAAATCATGATGCCACTGTTGCAAGAGGTTATATTACCTGCGAGTCACCGAGGCAGCAATTGGCACTCACAGTTATTTGTAGGACGTGGCAAAGCCGCGATGGGGTGCTTGCAGTTTGCTATGTCACGGCAAAAATCATCAGTAGGGACGCAAGTCATACCTTTGCTATCATGGGGTGGAATGCACATTCGTAACTTCTCCAGCGCTCAGTCCGAGAGTGGCCGCCGCGTCGTACACGAATTTCATCGAGATTATTTCCCCAAATTGTGTGTCGATGTCGTTTTATTTTAGTCATGGGTGGATACCTGGCAAACTGATAAGCGCATTGCAAACGTTATTTCCTTGATCCGCCATCGTTCTCATGGCCGAATTGATGATTGTTTCGGTGGATCCCAGGAGCCACTTTCGTGACCATTGACTCAGCGCCCATGTAAGATTCCTGGGTGTGAATAGTGTCATTCCAGTAATATAATCATACTAGTATGACAGGTTCCATGCTGTGTGTCGTGTGATGCCATCGCGCTTGATATAGATATAAAGAATTCGAGTCGACGCCGTTCTCCGAGTTCCAGTCATATGGGTAGGCCTTCTGATGATGATGAATGGCGTCCAACCAATGATATAGTCGTCTTCACATAGCTTCAAAATGTACCATCGAACTAAGAATGTCACAAGGATGTGGCTGCAGGAAAGACAGCACCGATGACTTGTTTACAACTGTAGGTCACCACCTACAGCTGACTCGTTGGAACCATCATCTTGGTTAGGCGTTAAACGAGCGACCTTCTCGGGCCGCTCATCATCAGGCACCGATACCTGCACTGATGAAGTAGGTACATCGGTGCGCTTCCGTTTCCTCTCCAACTTCGCCTTTTCCCTCGTCGTCAGCTTATCGAACTCTTCTTGTAAATGCGTTTTCAATCTGGGCATACTCTCCATGACACGGTCACACTGCCAGCAACAAAGGTCGCCATCTTTTAAAAGCGGCTCATATTGGCTGGCGTTGAGCTTAATCATCTGCCAGAAATTCCGGAAATCCTGTCATTAGTGTAGAACGAGACATCATTTGCTGTAAAACATACTCTTCGATAATACGAAGGCACGGCATCGAACCACGAAAGAACGTCTTTCAAATGCAGAAAGAATCCCAGGCTGGGATGAAACGAATTGTAGTGCTTCTTCAACTTCATCTTCGGAGCATACAAGTCTGCAGAAAGCACATGCAAATGGAGGTGTCTGAAACGATGCCATAACGATTAAACGAACCCAACGAAACTAGAAGACAGGATAGACAAAGCTTACTCCATGCTCGAAATTGGGTGGAACCCCATCCAAATGTCCCACTTGAACTTATACAGCTTCATCATCTCTTCCTCAATCATCTTCTTCACGTTATTCGCTTCCTCGTGCAAGTTCATAAGCACCTCCTTTGCGATGCTTTTCTCGCATCGAAGCAAAGAACGCAAGTCTGCGAGATGGCGTGCGCTCAATGGCGGCTGGATTCGAGGTATGACCAGAAAGTGAAAGATGGATTTAGGGAACGCATCAAAGACCGTCAGACATGTTTCTGAGTGAGAAAGTAGGATCGATGGTGGTAGAGTCGTTGGGTTGGGTCTGGAAGCATAGCTGCGGAATATAGCGAGATTGGGGGTGGAAGGTGCAGTCGACATGTGTGCAGCCTATCCTACGTTTCTGGGGCAGTTGGACGTAGATCGCAGTGTTGCCACTGGACTGTAACTCCACCCTGTCGCAATGAGGATGCCACTCATTGGACATAGAAACGTATTACATGTATGCACTAACCTTAAGTGCGCCATTGAATACAAAGGAACCAGTTAGGTGATCCCCGGATCTACGTACGTCAATAAAAAATTCTTCAATATGAAGAATTCGGGTAGACATTCGAGTTGGAATGAGTGGTTTGTATATGAGCGCTCTGAGCGCTCATACTCAGCGCTATGCGCCCAACAGTGACTTGACGATCGATTTAACGTCGGATCCCTTGTAATCATGAGTCCATGGTGGAAATTGGTTGAAATGCATCACGGACAGTACTTGAAGTTAAACTCACTTGCCGAAATTGATTGAGGCCGGCGGTTGCCGGCCATGATTCTGATCGCAGTTTATACATAGATCGCACGATTCAACTGACATCCAGTAGCGATACAACAAGAAATGGGTTTGTATACATAAACGTCGCCTTAAATATACTCCGAAGCTGCATATGTTTAATAAATACTACGACGGATCCTCGGCCAAATTTCTCCTCCCTGCAAAATGCTCGGCAAACATTTCCCTATACAGTACCACTAGTTGATATATGTACATGCTCCTGGAAGACGATCGAATCCATGCCGGTGTCTGCGTCGGAGCCGGCAACGAGTTTTGCGTGATTTTCTCGAACGCTAAGGATGAGGCGTGGTCCGAGTATAAACATCTGGACGACTAATAAAACATTACGAGTACCACTAAATATCACAGATCCAATAAAAATTGAATCCTACAAAAATGATGAGCTGTTGGTGTAAGCATATGTCAGCGACAGATCAGCGCACCATTGTCAAGAGCGATGGAAAGAGATTAAAAAGCTCCAAGCAAGAGACACCGGCAAAGCTAGCACATGCGGAATTTGAGCAGGAAAAGATAACCACGTTCTCAATTGCAAGCTCACCTGGCAAAGCTAACACATGCGGAATTTGAGCAGGAAAAGATAACCACGTTCTCAATTGCAAGCTCACCTGGCAAAATAAAGCACGTGAGATTGTATCAGCACTCTGAAACAGTCTCCGATCATCGATCCTGTCGATGGGCCGAGGCGCCGCAGGTCACGGAAGTGTTTCACAGCAATCCAGACCGAAAGACACAATGCGAGGACCTCCCAAACAGTGTCGAGTGTCCAAATCATTGTAAACAGAAGCCAGATATCCCACTCAGAGTCAAAACCGCACATATGAATGCCAAAGAGTATGCCCTCCTCTGGTGTTTGCCCAATGAGTGTGTTCTTCCAGTAACAAGTGAAACTTACCTCCTACAAAATACTTGATTCCTATTACCGAGAGTACCACACAGGCGATGTTAACAGCCAGGAAGATAATAACAAGGAAGATGAGCATGGTTCTGGATCCTTGATACATGGCATGTAACCGAGCAACCATGATGACTTGCAGCATCATTCAGTCAAGTTAATACCACTGAGATTTTGCCGCTCACCGCCCAGCATGGCAGTTATGACCACATTTGTCCAATATATTGCGTAGTACAGAATATTGCCTGAAACACCCAATCAGTAATCACCTCGTACTAAAATCAGACACTTGACTCACACCTATGTAGTCTTTATGTTGAACCAAGGTCAATAGTCAGGATTTCACTCACCCCTACGTATGTGCATTAATCGGGTAGGAGAGAGATGGTTGCAGAATACTCACTGTATCTGTCAGCGAGACCATTGGCATATTTGCTGTGTGATGTCGGTCAGAAGAATCGAACAGTGTATATAAGACATACCCAGAACATTGACACTATGCGTCAGATATGAGCTATTAGCACAACACCAATCTTTGGCCTCGATACATACACAGAATAAGATATTCCAATATAGCGTGTCTAGCACATTTGAGAGTCAGAACAACTGCCAACCACGCTACAGTATAATATGAGGTACGAACAACCAAATACAGCATAGTCATGAGAGACCAGCGTTGCCTCTGTCGCGAATTCATTGTATTCTCCTGTTTTATGATGAGACTCAGTCACTCACCCAGATCAGTTCAATCTATAAAGCCATCCTTAGCAAGTTAGCTGCTCTGGCGATAAGGTTGACCTACCTCTTGTGCGATTGTTAATACTGGAGATATCCTAAGAATGACAGCAGGTTCGAAACAACGGCCTGCTCACCCCAGTCATATACCACCACGACGCCTGCGGCAACTGCAAATGCAAGTCGTTGTTAGATCGAGACCTCACTAATTGATACGACAAACCTATCCAATAGCTAAACAAAAATTGTGAATCGATGTACGACAACCAACTGGGATCATTTGAGATGAAGGTCATATTCGAGGGATGGGTCCGACCAAGTGAGGGATGTTGGGGATGCGTAACGACAGTGTTTAAGCTAGTTATACCACCATTCATCGCTTGTATCACCAAAATCGGTATGATGGAGATAGATATTTGATCGTAGAAAAAGGGCAATCTGACAGCATAGCACCAGATAAGTCAGACAAGAAACTGTAACAGAGTGGGTCGCAGAGTTCATGTAACTCGCTATATCCGGCAGTGCATCATGCGCTTCGATCAGTGGGCCGTGGAGTTATGTAGGGGCAATGAACAAAGATATGGTTAGTAATGAGTGATTCCGATGCAAACGCACTATATATAATGCATCGAACTGCTACTAGTAGATACATCCTGATTCATGGATGATATCTGTTGAAAACTCATGAGACATCACCCAGAAATCGCACATGTGAAATAGGATACCTGTAACGCGCCGGCAGCCTGATTTCTGATCGTAAAGGCTCGTGTTGATGGCCATTGTGTGCATGACGCATGAGTGGAGGTAGGTAGTAAACGTTGGTACAGTCGAGTACCGATGATTTTCGAGTGCGGTCAACAGATTTTGTTTGTGTCTGAGGCCATTGTGTCGTCGTTCATCTCGTTTTGTGACTACCTTGAATGTGCGTCTGATACGTCAATGATCATTCCACGACTGACCATCCCTGACGATGCAAAAGATTCCATTTTGTTTGGTTGGAATCTTACTAGCTCGCCCATATGCGTTTAATCTATCGGACCTCATCATGCTCAGCAATTTAATCGGCAGGCTACTAGAGTCGCACCGTAAAATGATTCCGCCTCGCTCGCGCATCGCCAAAGTCCGATAAGTAGGCGTCCTTGTCATAGTAATGTAATAAAATGCTGTGATTGCAGCGTTAGGTGTGATGCATTTGTGCTAGTACAATCGTAGCCCTGTCAACACTAGGATGCATCAGTAGCCATTAATGTAGAGCGATGCATGATGATGCGCTCATGATGCATGCATTTGATACACCATCCATTGATGCATTTATGATGCCGCATCATGCATAATGCCCCTGCCGCCCCCTGCCGCCACCCTTGTCGTGCCTTTGCAATCACCAGCGTCGGGCCCGCCGCTGATGATGCATTATACCCTAACCGCCCCCTGCCGCCACCCTACCCTACCCTACCCTCTGCCTCGACATATAAGTTAGGATGCCAGCGTCAGGCCTGCACTTACCTTTGTAGTACACCTAAGCACCAGCAGTTGAATTCTGCCCGTATTCTGGTTACGGATCCGAAATTTGCTGAAAATGCAGACGCCGCAGCAAATATTGATTGAGACCGGAGGTTGCTGACCATGATTCTGATCGCAGTCTCGACTCTCCACGAGGTCCGTAAAATTTGTGCTCAGCCGCGGTCGGAGTTCTAAACTCCCTGCCGAGTAACGGCTACTGGCACAGATGCAAACTTTCAACCAAGGCATCCGACCATCGTCCACTGTAATAACAGATTCGAGCAACCCAGGCGTTCGATGATTATGAACCATCACTGTTTATTTGAACGGATCCCGGACGGCGTGATGATGGGATCAATGTATTCTTTTATCGGAATGCTCTCACGTCGCGGTTATACTATCCGATTTTCTGGCGCCTGATGCGCAGTACACTACCTTGACTGGCCTTTACATCCTTTTAAAACCTTGAGGACCTTCTTCACCGGTAAACCATATACTCACCGCAGATGTGGAGCTGGCTCACCCACGAGTCGAATGCGCAACGCAAGTTCATCGAGCTTATATTCGATCGAACTGGAAAGTATCCCAACTGGGATCCACCCTCAGAGATTCCAGTGCGTACTATCAGTGGCTACATCGTCTTTAGTTGTATGTTGACGTCGAGAAGGTCGGGTCATACGGATTCATCGACAAAGTCACGGGCAATTTTTTCCCCAAGGGCTCCATCTACTCCAGCGAATTCCAGCCGCTTCTTCGCAGTGTAGGCATCGACCCCGATTCTGACAAGCATCATCCCGAAGACTGTCCCGAGGAGGCTGAATTCACTACTTGGTCGACAAATGTTAAAAGGCTCGAATTGAACGTCGAATCTTACGCGTGAGTAACAAGTCGTCCGTCCTGGTATCGCGTTCCGATTAGCTTTCTACTAGAGGTGTACCTGGGATTGCCACAGCTAGTATCAAAGGAACATGGCAGGTCAAGAAAGGAACTACCGGCGCTGTCTTGCTCATGAATAAACCTCGTATAAAACACATCAATCAGGAAGCCCTTGGAAAGCTCTCACACATTGAACTCCTTCGATCAATGCATCTCGTTACCAAAGTCTTTTATTGTCCTGCCTACTCCTTGTACCTCTCAGACAAAAGTCAGTGCATCATGCCGTCTGGAACTAATATACTCATCTAGATGCAGGTGGAGATAATGTCAGCATGGCTCTTCTAGCTTCCGCCCCCGTTGTAGGGCCCATGGTCACTGTTGGTGCGACGTCTGAGATGAAATGGTGGAGTGACACACAAGCCGGATTGTCACGCAACGGATGCAAGACGGAGCACTGCTTCACTCCTTTGTACGAACTTCGGCATCCAAGGTATCACCGCAATAGGAGGGCGACACCATCCCCCGAACGCACAGGCGAACAATTGTGAGTGCAATCGTTGGGTTGGCATATTGCTTAACTGAACGGCGTATTAGATGGGTTGCCTCTCCCCCTCCGTGGGCGCCGCTCGATGAGGATGGTCAAGAGGTGCCGGTGTACACCTATGCAAGTATTACATCTTACTAGTCAATCTCAGTATTTTGACAACTCCTTGAACAGGGGGATACAAATTCTGATGACTCTGAGGAAGAATCAGGTTTTTAATGTACTGCCAGTGAATAATCATTGGTAGTGACACGCAAATATTAACTCGCTTTCACAAATATCGATGTGTTTGCAATTTGATTCATTCGTGACGAGCCTGCATCATATCTGTAATCAACAACAAGCATTGTACCTTTCGTGCGGACGGTACATTTGATACCTTGGAATACTCACAACATCACTAGCCTTCATGTATACATGTGTTCTCCCCCCGTTGCCCACCATCTCAGATCCCATTGTAAGACTATAGAGCTCACTTACCCAAACTTTCAATGTGAGCGCGTACATATGTCTGAAAGTAGACAAGGCTGTTATGTAGAACAAATACAAACGTTTGAACTATGGAATCGTGCAACATATGCTATTTACGGCCCCGTGCAACGAGCGCTACAAGCAGCGTCGCATGCAACCTGGCCACATTAAATGATCGTCAAGTGATTTACATGCATCTGGACCATCAGTACTTGTCATAAGCTGGATCTAAGGGTTAGTGGGGTGCCTCTTTCCGTCAAAAGCGCGAGTTTTTCAAGCTAGGCGCTGGTTGTTCGTCAACGTTTCAGCCATGTCCTCACAGGCTTCAGTGTACCGTGCTGGCAGGCACTGCCGCAGTACTTGCTCGTTAAATTATTCCGCAAGTCGGAAACAGCGGAGTCATGCATGCTTGGTCGCCCCTAAGCCGCAGACCCTATAGTCAGCCATTCTACCAAAATCACGCAGTATCATGAAAATGCAAAATGTCTTGATCTAAGAAAAATCAGGCTAAAGCAAGAGCCGAGGGACAACATTCAAACTCACCTCAAGGCCTCAAGCCGCACGCAGAGCTCTAACATATCTTGGTACACATTCTGAAAGGAGAGAAATTTGATACAGTGGTCCGGGAGCAGAATTTTTATCCCAGCGAAGTCATTAAGCTAAAGGATCCGACTTACTTATGACACTGGTAATCTGATCAGACCCCAGATGTAAATGAATCACTTGACGATGTAACCATTTTCATAACGCGGCGAAATTTAAATTCTACACTTCTTCGCAGCCCTGTACATCACTCCTGAGACGGTGGAGCTCATAACCGCGGAGGGCAAGCAAAGAGATGATGTGAACTTACATTTACGAGGAAGTCTAGTATACTGGCTTTCATCCAGTAGATCGAACTGAGGTCCAGTTAGTTCTGAAGGTTATGCACTGTGCTTGAGAGCACAATACACGGTTTTTTGTCAAAAGAAAACAGACAGACAATATTAATGGGACAATAACGTAAATGACGAAATGTGAATTCGGCACTCGGAATGTTGTCCTGGCCGGTGAGAGGACAGGTAACCGGTCCCCGCGGGGAAAGTGGCTGGCTCATGGTGAGGTTATATACGCAACATGCAAGACATATTCTGACCTCAGCGATATGGCTGTTGCGCCTGGAGGTTAACATATGAGTGACCTCGCTAGAATACGACCCCGCTGTGGGCAGAAATTTTATTGTGTTTGGCGACGGGGGCCAATTTTGAAGGCAGTACCGAGGAAATGCACTCTGGAAATACAATGCACACCAAGGTGCAGAAGCAGGCCGGAGAATCGTCAGTGTCCAATGTTCATTTGCGAGATTGGGCAATGATCATGATAGTTCTTTGTTGGAAATTTGGTGTAGAATTCGCCGAGGTTAAATATATGAGCATGAATTGATAACATATGAAATGTAATAAGGGTTGACGAGATGAGGACATCACTAACATGACGCATACCACATCAGTATTAGCAACGAAAAAAAAATGCTCCAACATATAAAGTTCAGCTACGCACCCAGATCACGAGTGATTCAAGATCAAATCGCTGAGGACCGCATCAAATTGTGAAATGTTCATGATGCTCCACGAGAACGTAACGAAACCCTCGCATACAGCCACACAACTCCTATAGGAGCTTCACACGTCGCATAGAAAGATCAATGGTCGACAAGTGTATGAAATGCCATTTTTTTGGAACGGCAAAATGATCAATCAGATTGAGGGGAGAGCTGTCCGGGGACTAGAACAATGGACGGGGTATCAATGTGTCAACATTTCAACCCTCATACTAGACGTACTTACCAAGTGTTTCCCCCATAAGTAAGCCTAGCATGCAGACGAATTCAATCAGAGTCTCCTTCTACACAATTCTAGAGGGTTTGTCATGTACGCGGCCACAGGTGCGTCAATCGCGATCTTTCCTGAGAAATGTGAAGCGAGGTCACAAATTGTGTTCGGCATGGAGCCTCTCATCGGGAGTGCAACGATTGGCCATGTTGACCCTTCGGAATTTGTATATTTATACACATTGCTGCTTGTCGCTGTTCTTCCAGTTTTTTCTGGATATAACAAGCGAACGCGCGACAGAATTTAGGTGATACCGAAAGCTGCATCCAGTGAACAACAGCATAACAGTTGAGCGTGACATGAGTGAGTAGATGTGTTGAATATAACGGTTCGTGACGCTCAGGCTTGTTCGACGAAAGTTGTTTGAAACTGATTTAGACCCTGCGGCATCCGCCGACGGCATACCTAATACAGCAATGTCAGGGACAAAATTGTCTCAAGTGAACGTCGACGTCAGACCAACAGTAGAAGGGGTGATTCATACATAACGGTGAGTTTCACTTCTTATCAGTAACGTTCATCGTTGAATATAATTATGCCAGCATCGACCACATCGAGTCTTGCAACAAGCAAGGCTCGCTCAAGACGACGGTCGCATACCTTGAAGCTAACACCGGCTTCTGGCACACCTGGCCTCAGTGGCCTGAGCTCATCTTCATCTTCATCGTCTTCGCATTCGCATTCACATTCGTCTATCTCGTCCTTATCTTCATCGCGAACTACATCGTGCTGTAAACCACCATACATACATTTGTGCGACTTGCTCACCTCCGCTGACACTGGCACACACCCTTCCCAGACAAGTCCTTCTGCGGTATCACCATCACCACGGAAATCTTCTCAAGGTTTTTTAGTTTCTGCTACATCGATACCTTCCATGCGCAACCACCACCGTCCACGGGAACGCGACTTGCTCTCCGAGAATCCCGACCAGGAACTGAGTGCAGACGATGAAGACACGTCCAATATTATATATACAGCTAGACGCACTCGAAGCAATCAAGACATATACCGACATACCAATGTACGAGTAGCGAAGGACTCACGAGCGAGTGGGTTCCATGCATTCCTGAGCGTGGGCCTTGGCTGGCGGAGACCCAAGTCGGAGCAGATAACGACTGCTCCAGGACAATTAGGTGCTGGTGAAACCGAGACTGAGGCTGACGAACCTGTGAGGATTTATCGACATATACATCGTATCTTTCTTACTTGGAAGCGTGTTTGCAGCCACGACATCTTCCGACGACGCGTATACTACCTGCTTCACATCCATTAGTTCCACCAAGCACTTTGACAACCCTACTTTTTGATGTATCACGCCTCTTGTCTGTCGTTCCTGCTTCATTAGGCGCGCTCATAAATGCCTGGTGTGCGTGGAAACCTCCAGGTCTGTACTCAGAACAATTTGCTCCAGGTTCATGCTCTCGAATAAATCGAGGGCATGATACTTGGGGCCGCATCGCCCTGCCGGACAGAGCTGATTATATCCTGGCTGTGCTTTGGGTAAGCTTTTAGCTTTTTGGGATGGTTAATCTCCCGGCTGATATTTCTTACCTACAGGCGTTACTGACAGCGCACCAATGCCTCCAGTTGACATCTGGACTCCTTCACCGTTGGCGTGCCTACTACGCCCCTTTATCCACGCTCATACGCCTTCTTGCTCTGCAGGCCATTTGTTGGCCCGCAACCCACTTTACGCTCGACATCCTTGGTGGACTAGGTTTCAATGTCGATGTTGCATTCTCCACACTCAACATCTTGGACAGCACACTTCTACGTTGGACCACAATACGTCCGGATGTGTGCTGGGCTGTCATAGGAACGACGACGTGCATCTCTCGCAGCATCCAAATATGGGTTACAAGCAACCTTCTCCCTTCGGATTCAGGCGTTCGCGTGTCGGCAGTCCCTGATCATCTGAGGCCCCACGTGAAGCTTAAGGGCGAAGAGACACGCAAATTGGTTGGACGCCGATGGAATTGGGGTCTCGTTGCAAAGGTCTGCATATTACCTGCTGGGTGTTTGTACTTTGTCATGGCGTGGATTGGTGCATGGAGAAGGGAGACCTTGAACTGCTAGAAATTCTATTTTTACCTGTTGTGTAGTTTTATGCATCGACATCCTCGTATGACATCAGGCCAAAAGCGATATGTCAATTTCCTACGAGACCACTGAACTATCAAATCATGGATCTTGTGCAGCCATTCCCTGAAGTCGGCTTGAGGGAAAGATGTATATTTTTATTCATGGGGAAAGGATATGGGCTTAGTACATCATCCGAGTTATCATGTCAGTGATACATTTGTTGAAGCTATGTGTCCTGAGCCTCTTTGCCGACTTAGAAAACTTAAAAAAATGATTGATATGAAACAGAGATTTCATTGGCTGCTGGGTGTCACAGTCGCACTCAGTGAGACCACTCAAAGCACGAATGAGATAGAAAATGATTCATCATGTAGACTATTGATTGATACACCATAGCGAGTAATAGAGACAGTCACGAAAATGCCCGCCGTTGGTTTCAGGACATGCATTACAGCAGCACTAGTGTGACTCTCAATGAGGAGGTTTTGGCTCATTGGCGACGGGAGGTAGCAAGTTGTTCTGATTGAATGAGGGAGGCTACGATCGCTGGGGTGAATTTTTTTTTTTTCTGGTTGTTCTCTGACCTCTGGTGACAAGCAGGTAGTTACACCGCAGCTCAGTTGTAAAGTTTGTCCCTGAAAACTGGTATGTGAGCGTGTCAGTGTATCTTTGTCATTGCAAAACTTACTACAAAGTGGCACCGTGATTCGGCTGGCTCTTGATTTAGCCTCAACCCTTGTGTCAAGATTTCATGACAGATCCCGCATTCTCGTAATTTATATGAAATGATTGTCTTGCTTCTATCGAGTATGCCTGAGGGAGACTACTATGTGTAGTTGTTGTTTTTGAACTTGTGGATTAATATTTTGACTAGCAGCAGCTATAAAATGCATGAGCACAGAACTGACGAACAACCAACAAAAGAACAACCCACAGTTAACTTCCTCACACTTTCACTTTTCAACTGTAAGGCTCTCCTCACAAAATTGTAGATTCGACTGATGACACTGAGGGTCTAGATGAATTTCTGGGCAATCATTCTCCTGGCTTTCACGGCTGTTGGCCCTCTAAGTGTACGAGCCATGCTCGACACCTGCGTTTGGGGGCCGTGCGGTGCTATCCCGTGCGAAACCGCCGTTGTACAAACCCGAAGCTGCGACTTCGGAGGTGGAGTCACAGCGACTCAGTACTGTTGCAGCACCTCATCAGGAAAAAGGTCACCCACCATTGCCACCCAGGATGAGATCTAACTCTGACGCAAATGAGGGATCCAGGTAAGTCAGCGATGAAACTCTTTATCGAAACATGTGCTGAGCGCAAAATAGGACTGAAAAAAGTTCTGCTCACTCGTTGGGCTGCGATAATGTGTCTCAAAAATATTCTTGCAGATTGTCTACGGTTGCATCCTTTAGTCACATTTGTAAAGATGTTTGTCGTTATTACCGAAAAATCAGACTCGTTCTTGAGCGCTGATTTCTGAACCTAAGGATCGAATGAAGGACTACCTGCACAATAAGATCTTTGTAGGGTTGATACGGCAGCGATAGTGGCGCCCAGCAGTTGGCTGCGCGCGCCAAGTGAGCATTTGAATCATTCTGTATCAAGTCAAATACACTCCGAGATGTGTACCTTCTTGCCTTTGACTATTTGGACTCTCCATCTTTTGGCTCTGGGATAATGGCTACTCGGCTGCGCATTTAATATGACACCCTGGGGTCGGTGCAATGCAGGATGAGACTGCGAAGTACTTAACTGTGTAGGAGGTGAATGGTCCGATGGCCATGTCTCAAAATACATCATCTCCAAGGTTTCCAGGGACGCCGCAGCACACCCTAGAGTATGAAGGAGAGACTTGCCACTGTGCCCCACACTTCCTGCCAGCTTAAGAGAGCGCAACGACAGGAGATCAAAGCGCTCAACCTCAGTTGGCAATGAGGGACCAACTATTTTATCCATGACGCCATAAATCTCCACTTTCGCTATTTGCAGCATCGAACTGAGGCAGCCGTTCAAGGCAGCGCAAGAATCATTGCGGTTCAACAGCCGCACTAATTCACCTGCGTCTGTTGTGGAGATGGTTATGACGCGCGAATAGGAACCAAATTTCCGCAGAATTGTATATAGCTGGATAATACTCTCATTCAGCCATGGGACGATGAAGTGGAACATGATTTCGCGGGTAAAAGTGCATCAAGTTCGACAGACCAACGCAAACTGAATGAATGCACGAAGATCATGTCGAAATTGTTGCCATGCCCTATCTATGAGTGCTGGTTTGGGGAATAGAGATGGAGGAGCGGGCGAGATATGTTGTAGAGTTGATGGCATGAGCTCAGGTGGTATGTGCACCAAATGTGCACTGTTGGTGGCCCATAACGGTCACGAGTACCAAGTGACATGGAATGCAATGTGACAGCAGAGCGATTGCAGTAGTGATACGAGCCCTGTTGCCCGTCGCCCGGCGCCTTGATGGAATACGAGACTCAGCGCTCAGCGATCAATTTCCCACAAAGACAGGTGTATCATCCAGTGTTAGAACGATATATTGCCATCAGTTGTATTTTGCTCAAAACGATTGACTGCCAACCGCTAATTAGCACCCCCATTGGCAAAATGATACAGGGAGCATGTACATACATGTTATTGATATCAAACCAAGACTCGTTCACTCGATGCAGGCTTAGGCTGAAGACCAGCCCACTAACCGATGTCCCAAGGGGAATCACTGATCCCAAGGTGATTTGGAGCCATCAGCCTATTTCGCAGGTTCCTTGAGGGAGACGAGTCAAACGAAGATGGCATCAGTCCCTGGCAGCCTGCACTGGCAGCTGGGGGAATTGAAATTTGAACCCACGCGCCAATCACAGGTAAATTCTCACGAACACGAACTGGGCCAGTTTCGCTGAGCGCTCAGCGAAGCTTGATACTATATTCCAGCGCCGCATGACTGCCGACAAAGAGACATTCGACCACGACGGAATCGAAATATGTTGTCCTTGGACTGCGCAAGAGTGAACATTGAAATTACCCTGCGACGCCTACGACGTACTAGACTGTGCCTCATGCTATGTACTACGCACAGTTTGCACAACTCATCTAAATCGTCGGTCTCGTTGCTGCTTTTAAATGCTGACATTTAATATCACCACTCCGTGAGTCCAGTCCTTCCGCTCAATATGAATTTACACACTTTCGATTTTAATCCCGCTGCCGCGGAAACTATCTTGAGCGACCGACTCCACGGCTAGGGACATGACTTGGATTTCAACGAGATAAGTATACGAAGAATAATACACAGGCTCTTCCAAAGATGCCCCTTCGCGAGCCCTTTCCCTGCGCCGGCAGCAGCGGCTTGGAACCCGTTGGTTTAAAAAGTTTGATGATCACAGGAAAACTAAGGGAAAATTGGTGAGTGTAGGGCCTATAATCATCGCCCTCTAGAGTTCTCATCACCGTATATGTTTGTAAACAAGCAGACCGTTAGCATAGTGACACCACAAGTAAATCGAAATGCGGCACTCACCCTCGAGCTTTATGTGCGTGTTTCGATCTCGTAGTTCAACAGGAGTAATGATGGTATTTGATTTGGTGGGAGAAGCTTTGAACAACCTATATGAAGCTATGAAGGCATTTTCAAGTGTGTTTGCTTGCACCTATCTTCGTTGCCGATACGAGCCTCCGGGAAAGTTTGTTTCTAATCTGTTGAATTGTTTATCCTGTTTCATGTCGTATTGAGCATCCGCATAGCTTCCTCCACGGACAGCACCGAAGGAAGTTACAACCTACACCTCGAACCATGTTGCATTTCCGGACACAGATTGAGAGCTGCTGTGGGCCATCTCGTCACTGCACGAATGTAACAAGAGTACCCATTGGAGTTGCGTACAGCTCTAATTTCAAACATTAAAAAAGCATATGCATTTCACAACGAAAGAACTCGTAGATTTAGAAGTACAAAATTTTCCATGTCATTCAGATATAAAACATCGTCTCCTTCAAATTGTAATGGACTCCATCGCCCCATGCTTGAAGAGCAGTGTTATAAACTTGTCGCTTGGCCGCCTCCCTTTCGTCTGCCGCCAACGCCTTTCCTTTACCCTTACCCCCTCCTTTCCCGCTCGAGGGGCCCGGCGCAGGAGGCTGCTCTGAGTTTAGGAAACCATCAAGGTAACACCGCGCCCGCTCGCATGCCAGGTCGGCATAATACGCAAGGGGTACCAGGCTCACCGCCTTGGTGGCGCGGGCATACAAGTAACTTGCAGTGTGCGTGCCTTGTTGTATTTCGTTGGCGCTGAGTCCGCTTTCATCGTAGATGACCGTGTAGTGTGTCATTCGCGCTTGGCCCTTGATCCCATCATGAGCCTGCAAATAGAAGTCGAAATCAGAACTGGGAGAGACAAGCATGTGAATTTGCTTTTATTTCACAGGTCTATGGAGACTTACACAGCGGTGATGCGTCTATCGACGACTGTTCCGGGGCGCGTGTTTCCGTTTCGACTCTGGTTCTCGTGGCCTTTTGGCATGAAGCGAACGTGGTGCCGTTTCCCGCAGATGACAATGCTTAGGAGTGGTCGATACTCAGCAAAATCCTTCGTTTCTTTGTGGATGGCCTTGAAGGCATCCAGAATCTTGTCCTTCTCGGAACCGTGCTCAAGCACTGTGTCGAATTGACCCTGGGTTGTAGGTAAGCGCTCTACTCGAGTTTATAAGGTAGAAGAGTTGTTGACTTACCTCTGAGACGCCATCTCTGTAGACGATAACTCTCTCGGGAAGGTAGCCACTCTTCTTCTTGTACGCCCTCAGCCGCTCTAGCATCATCTCCGTCAGGTCGTCTATCATCTGTGGGCGCCAATTAACTGCGCGAAGGTAAGAAAGTAATGCGGTGTACCTCTTGCTTTGAACTCTGACACCTCAAGCTTGCAGGGCATTGCGCGTAATACTTATCAATAGTGGCAATTACCGCAGCGATGGATGGAGTGCCCGCCTTGCTGGCAGGGCCAGGGTGAGTAACATCCATGCCCACAAGCATCGTGCTCTTCATAGTGAGCCAGCGTGTGCTCTCAACGTCGAGAGTGTGATTGATACCCCCGAGTTTCTGGTTCAGCTTCAGGGCGACATTGGCATAGTACTGCTGCGAGCCCTTGCTTTTCAAAACCTTGTTCAGGACAATCGTGACAGAATGTATCCCGAGTTCGACATCGCAGATGCGTTTGACGCCGGGGTATAGTTTCGTGTCGCGGAAAGGTAGGAGGACCAGTATGAATGTTAGTTCGTCCCCCATGAGGCTCTGGATTGTCCGCTTGATTTCCTTTATACCCTCCATCC
Organism: Suillus occidentalis; assembly: GCA_016628085.1. Classification (NCBI taxonomy): domain Eukaryota; kingdom Fungi; phylum Basidiomycota; class Agaricomycetes; order Boletales; family Suillaceae; genus Suillus; species Suillus occidentalis. Next base: position 99,801 of record JABBWB010000100.1, read on the forward strand.
GATCCCTGTCCTGGTGCTGTCGGGGCAATTGGGGTGTTTGGGCAATAGTCGGGTCTTGATTTACAAACTTCATTCCCGACTTCTTACAACCTTCTCTGAGCCCTGTCCACACGCTGGATACGTCTTCCTTGTTGGGAGCGGTATGCCCATCATGAATGATCAAAACCGCCCATTTAGCAACAGAAGCTCCAGTGTGGAACTTCACATTGGTGAGGTTCCAACTTCCTTTCGCCGGCTGTACGGGAAGCGGACCGGAACCGTATTGTAGACTTTTGGGCGGAGGAAGCTCTCGTCCAGAAACATCGGTCATCGTCTTGCTGATCGATATCCCGAACTCGTCTAGAAGGCTTGCCTTGGGTTCAGTCAGAGCAAGTGAGGGTAATCCTCGCTTGATTATCTCTTCGAAGTTGGCGGCCGGCGAGTTGCATGCGTGATTCAGCATGTTCGTGGTCTCTCGATCGTCAAGAAGACCTCTGAATGGCTGTGACTCAATCTTACACAGCTCCAGTGGAACATAAATCGACCTCCTCTCTGTCCCGAGGTCAGCGACTGGGAGATCTGGACGTTTCAGTAATATCCCATACACTAGTACGGCACGATCAGTTTAATAACAGGCTGGCAGCTAAACTGCGACAATACCTTTCTGAAAATGCTCGGCAACTGAAATTTTGCGTCCATCTTTCATAAATGTTGTGTTCTCTGCAGACGACGACGTGATCCGTAACAACGTGCGGCGCTTGGTGTAACCGAGATACGTGGTAGTCACTTTGACATTCTGAGAAAACCGCTGCATAGTTGCGCCCTTGGAACGATTCGCAAATTCATCGTACACTGAATCCAGTCGTGCAATGGGCTTATAAAACGGTGCCATACATACACCAACATTGACCATCAACTCTCCGAAAACGGGCCTCGCAGACAGGAAAAAGCCTCGGAAAGCCTCCAAGCCCGTGGGCCCAGACGAGAGCTCATTTGACTTGTAACCCGGAAATCCGAAGTAGCGACCGTTTCCAACCCGAATCGCAGTAAGGGACGCATGTTGTTGAAGAACAATATTGTATGCAGATATAAGCGGGGAAACGTCGTAGTCGTCATTGTCAACGTTGCAGTCGAGGTATCTGGACGATAAGATTGAGACAACAGATCACATCTCCTAACTCGGTGCTTACCTCTTAAGTTTGCTAAGCTCCCATTTATGGACCAATTCGATGGAGACGGTATACTCTGGCGAGTTTGGACCAGATGTCTGCCCTTCCTCGAAAAAACTCAAGGAGATCTGCATGGGCTGGGGCAGCTCCTTGGCAGCTACTAATGTCTCTCTCCCATTGAAAGCTACGAAAGTCCTGACACTTTGCCAAGCCTGGTTGTTGGTCTGTTCGAGTAACAGTAGGAGACGACGCTGAACATCCTTGGCGTTCTTGATGGGTTCGATTTTGACATGATACGTATAGATGAGTGGATTTGTGATCTTTACGGCGAAGAAGTTGGCAACCAGTGTAACCGGTTCTCCGAGGGTCCCGAACCCTGGACGGATGGGCCGCTCACACCGAATGCCAACCTCACGACGCAATTCGACTAATGCCTCCTCATGTAAACAGAGCATTTGGTCAGCTTTACCTCCTTGAGAGGCCCGCTGTGGCCGAGCAGGCGGTCCAGAGGTGCTTCGTGCAGGACCTGCAGCAGGGTCCCGTTGCCCAACAGGGCCCCGCTGAATTCCTCCACGACCACGGCTGCCCCGGTTCTGAGTTTGCTTTGCACGATTGGAATCGGTGTTGACATTCATGGTAAAGTCAAGAGGTAAGATTGGATTTGATTTGTCAGTTGGAGTTCGAACTTTTGGTAAGCCGCTGACTCAGCAAAAAATTGTTCACACGCAGATCAAGCAAAGATATAGTATCATATCATATCATATATCCGCACATGCAGTACGACGACTTGCACATAAGTGTCCTGGTACGACTCGCAGTAGCCCATCAGATATAAAACATACTTCCTCGCAAGTCAGGATGCACGCCTTCTCCCCATGCTGCCTTCGCCGCATCAAACACACGCTTCTTCTCTTCATCCTTGTCCACTTTTCCTTTCCCCTTCCCCTTCCCAGTTGCAACAGAGCTTGATACCTTATCATCGGTACTCAAGAAGTCATTCAAGTAACATCTCCCCCTTTCACAAGCCAAATCGGCGTAGTATGCGGCTGGGACGAGACTCACCGCCTTAGTGGCACGAGCGTATAGGTAACTCGCAGTGTGTGTACCCTGCTGCACCTCATCTGCGCCAAGATGGTTCTCGTCATACACCACCGTGTAGTGCGTCGCCTTTACGTGGCCTTGCAAGCCAGCATGAGCTTGAAGGTAGAAGTCAAAGTCAAATCTACGGTGATCAACATGTTAGAAAATCGAATGTTCAAATAGAAGCGCCGTACACTGCGGTGACGCCTCTGTCAACGACGGTTCCTGGACGAGTATTACCGTTCCGATCCGCAAACTGGGAGTCTGTCGGCCAGAACTTGGCATGGTGGCGCTTTCCACAAATAATGATCGTCAACGATGGGCGATACGGCTTCGTTTGGGGGACTCTTTTGAATGCATCCAACATCTTAGGAAGCTCTTCCTCCAGCACAGTATTGAATTGGCCCTGTCCATTCAAGTTAGCAGCGACAGTCAAGATCGAGACAAAGGCTTTTCTCACTTCAGACACACCATCCCTATAAACAATGACTCGGTCTGGCAAGGATCGATTCTTCTGACTGTAAAACATGAGGCGTTCTATCATCATTGCAGCCAGTTCTGTAATCATCTACAAACAACGGGTGAGTGTTAGTGCGACAACATTCCGATGCCGCTCACCTCTTTCTTGGTCTCCTGACACCTCAGACTTGCTGGGAATTGGACGAAAGAACTATCTGCGCTCGCGACAACAGCGGCAATTGATGGCGTGCCTTCGATGCTACCGGGGCCAGGGTGCGTGACGTCCATTCCCACCACCATCGTCTTGGCCTTTGTCCACCATTTCATACTCTCCGAATCTAGCATATGATTGATACCTCCGAGTTTCGTGTTCAATTTGAGAGCGACATTGGAAAAGTACTGATCTTGTTTGTTGCGGTCCCGTAGCACCTTATCCGTAAGCATGTGGAGGGTGTGAACGCCCTCCTCGACGTCACAAATCCGCTTTATTCCTGGGTAGATGTAGTTGTCTCGGACGAGATAGTATGACGAGGATGAATGTTGGTTTTCCTTTCTGAGAAATGTTACGCTTGATAGTCTGACGTATCAAGTCCAGCGCCTGTTGTCTTGTTGGGTCACGGGAGGGAGGGATAAGTTCTTGGTTCAATATAGAGGGTGATGACCCCAGTGACATGCCGCTGTTGCGGCATTTCTCACCAAAACCCTTCCAGATCCCCTCCAAAGCCGGGTCGTTAGGTCCGCTGAACACGGCTTGTCCGTCTTTAATGTTAAGCACCCACCAGCTTTTGATGGTTCCGCCAACGTGGAATTTAACGTCGAGAATGTTCCAACTGCCGCTGCTAACGTTGGGAGGCTTCCCTGCTTTGTAGCTGAGGCGAGGCGGGGGAAGTTCACGTGCAGGGACGACCGCCATGTTGTTGTCCACTGCCATGCCGAAGTTTCTCATAGGACTACCCAGCGTCTGAGGCGTAAACCCAAGAGTGGGAAGGCCGCGGTCAATGATGGCATCTGCGTTGACTCTGGGCGGATTGCAGGCGAACCGAATCATGTTCGAAGTTTCTTTCTCATTGAGACGCCCCCTAAACGGTTGCCCAGGCTCGATTTCACATAGTTCAGCCGGTACGTATATGGAGAATTTGGAATTAGGGCCAGAGATATCAACGACTGGAACGTCGTGTGCATGCTTCAGCTTGATGCTGGGGTACTCTGCTGAAGGATTAGCGAGTGAAGGTATCACGGGATGAAGGAAACAAACTTCTTTTGAAATAATCTTCAACGGATATCTTGCCTTTGTACTCTTCGCAGTGAAAGGTCGTCTGCCTCGCGGTCGTTGACATGATCTTCTTAATTGGTTTCTTCTGCTTGTACCCTAGATGACTCGTAGTCACCTTGAGCTTCTGCGTAAAGCGTTGAAGCATAGCACCATTTGATGTCCGGTTGAACTCAATGATGGCTTCGGCAAGGTTTCCCGGCTTGTAGAAGGCAGTCATGCAGACACCGACGTTCACCATGAGTTCCTTATACACAGGTCTAGCGGACGTGAAGAAGCCTTTCCAGGCCTCCACCCCGAGCGCTAAATCAAAGCGCTCTTGCGAGGGGAAGAAATAGCGATTCTTGCCTACACGAACACCGGTTCGTGCTGCATGCGTCTGAAGCACGAGATTCACAGCACTAATCAGCGGCTGGACGTCATAGTCTCGTGACTCAATACTGCCGCTGAGATACCTGGCACCATGAATTAATGTGAGAACTAATGAGCCAACTTTCCCTAACCTACTTCGTGAGCTGTGTAACATCCAAGTCACCAGTGTGGGTGATTGCGAAAGTATACGTCTTGGATCTGGCATTGGGACCAGCTTCCCCTTCCTCGTAAAATTGGACTTGCACGTCAAGAGGCTGAGGCAGCCTCTTGAAAGACACAAGCCTCTCGCTGCTGTCATGTGCAGTGAAAGGCACAAGGTCTTTCCACCCTTGTTGATTGCTCCGTTCTAGGAGCTCGAAAAGGCGCGCACGAATACGCTTAATGTCTGTGGACGGCGTAATCTCGACATGGTAGTCGTAAATGGGTCCTTTAGGAAGCTTGACAGGAAAGAAATTGGCCCTCAATGTAATTTGGCGGCCGAGGGTACCATAGCCAGGCCGGTGAGGGCGCATAGGGTTGAAGGCGAGTTTTTTAAAGGAAGAGACCTAATTGATCCAAGGTTGCCAGACGTTGGTCTACAGATGCAGGGCCCCGGAAGATCAACTCTCCTGGGCCTCCCCCTCTGGGACCACCGCCATACCCGCCTCTCGTACCGGGAGAGCCTCTTCCTCCACCAAACCCGCCACCCCCTCGTGAGCCACCAGGAGGACCACCGCGGTTACCGCCTCTGCCTCGTGAAAGATTGCTCATGGTTCAGAAAATATATGTTCGTGGTTGTATGAGAAGAGAAATAAATCACCAAAAAGTAGTTTACTTATAGTCGTGGGCAGGTGGTCGTGGGTAGCGCTTCTGAAGTTGCTGTGTGAGTCAAGTCGCATGTGCAGTGGCTGTACCGTACCAGACCAATTAGGGTGATGACGCAACCTGCGAAACATGTGAAAGCCTGTCCTAAAAGGATTGACAAAAGGATGTTTCCGCCCCATACACTCAGTGGCCTATCCGAATCACTCGGAAGTTAAATTTCATTCATCCAGAGAGTCAAATATAACTACAATCATGCTTCTTTATCGTGCTTCTGGTAAAAGATCATGATATCAAGCAACAAAGCTACACAAAAGTGGCCCGCAACCCTACACCTCATAGCTGAATGCGTGTGAACACCTCATGGGACCAACAATCGCCCTCTCTCCACCAGCGCGTCGTGCCCATCTCAATTTCATACAATGCAGGATAAGCTGCGGATATTTTTGGCACGAGGGGTCGTTGCTTTGCGGCATCGCCGCAAACCGTCACCGCTTTTTGGTAATAATGAAGATGCAGCGTCTCGAGCTTTGCCGGAAGTGGGAGATGACCATTAGCAATCCAATTCAAGAAACCCTAATTCGAAAACCTTCGTCAGAATTGTGCTTAGCTTGTCGAAAATTAGCGCCACTCACCGAAATCAAGAACAACGAATGGAGCGAAAAGTTATCGCTATCCCGCACTTCCACGTTATCAGCAAGCATGTCCATGATAAGTGACATGGGTTCCTCCTTATCTGTCATGAGCAGCCGGAAGATTTTTATGCAGAAGGCGTAAGCTCACCACGTCAACGCCCATGTTGATATTTGGTGTGCGGAGAATATCAAGTCGCAAATGGCGAAGATCAGGGTGAATGCGTACTATGTCTTGTATGCTGTCGGGGGTAGGATGAAAGGGGGAGAGCATGAGATCATGCACCAAGCGAGTGGATGCAGAACAGGCATCCAATGCTTTGCAAACAATATTGTTGTTGTAGACGCCAAACGGATCTCCAAGACTGGCTTGAGGATCGGTTCTGTGATTCATCCTCAAACAAATGGTACTGACTGGCCGCCCAGGAAATAAAATGGGGATAAGAGTCGGAAAACCGTCGTATGCCACGAGGTTGGAAACAACAGATTGTAAAATGGGCTTGCTAGGCTTGGCCATGGTTGAGAAATTCGAAATGGTGAGCGATGCGAGTGAAGGTGTTCTGCTTAGGAAATCAAACAACGTGTCCATGTGAGTTTCCGGAACAACCACAGAAAGATGCTTTAGGTTCTCGAACTGTCCCACCTGGATAAGTCCAAGGAGAAAAGAATCCGAAAAGTTGAGATCGAGAAGTGTGAGCCTTTCTAGATGTCGAAGGTTGAAGAGCGAGGAAATAAGTTGTGTAGTTGGAGGCGGTACGAGTGGTGGGCCACGGTGTGTCTCATAGGTGATTGATACGACCTTGAGTTTCATGGCCTTGTCAGTGGATGACAGATTGCATCGTTCCATATTGAGGCATTCCAGCTGAGGGAGTTTAACCAGCGCAGACCAGCGCTCTTCCTCCATGTGAATATCCGAAATGCTCAGTACACGAAGGTTTTTGCATAACGGCAAAATGAGGAAAATCGAGATGGATGGCTGTACGAATGGGAAGCATATTTTGGAATATGATTGCATGATCTCGGTTTCTTCTAAGAGAGCAGGTGAACCAAACGTTTTGATGTTCCACGTCTCTACTAGCCCAAGCACCTCCCGAGCATCGCTGTCACTTTGAAGTGCGTGAAGACGACGAAGAAGTCGGCGTGCTCGTGCGATTCGTGCAACATCTTCCTGTCGAGGCTGGAATATGTGCCGGACGGTGCGCTTGTATGGAATGGTAGTGGTGATGTGCTTAAACAATAGGTCTTTGCAGATGAATCGAAACGAGCGACAGGTGGATGATAGAGTGTAGAGATCTTCAACCACTAGGAAACTCAAACAATGCAGCCAAAGTTCTGGGGGAAGCAACCGCGAATAATTTGGTTCCTGCAAAGTTCCAATGAGCTGACCCATGTAGAAGAATTCAGAAAATTAGTGACACGAGCAAACGTCGAAGCGCTTACGTAGAGTTGGCAACGTTTATGATGTCATCAGTCACGACGCCAAATAGGGTCAACTTTTCACCTCTGCACTCAACGTTGCAGCCTTGGTACTACTACACGATGCAGAACCCACAACGCGATCTTCCAGTCGTGCTGACAGCTCTGGCTACCTCCCGCAACCCTGCTGATTTGCGTACAGCTGTGAAGAAATTCTACACCCACGACGCCTCTTTGCACCATCCTTTGAGGATTGTAGAGCATGGTCCAAACTCACGCCAAAAAATTCTGGGCATGTATGAGTGGCACCGTATCATCAGCCCCGACACTACCACTAGTGTGAATGCAGTGTGTTAGTTTACCCATTGATTTTTTTCGTTGTTCAAAGCTGACTATATGCGCGTCTAGTATATGATAGGAAAACACCATGTCCTTGTCGCTGAGGTAACTCAGTACTTTCATGTTCGAATCAGCCCCTTCAAAGCGGCCCCTTCTCGGTGAGTGTATGCGCGCGATTGGCCTCGCGATATTGACCTGAGCGCAAATCACCATCCGCCAGCTACATTATCCGTGTTGCGCTTCAAGAGCGTGACAAGGAATTCTATATCTATTCCCAAGAAGAATTCTTGCACCCTATGGTTCGTCTTTTGTTGATGATGCGCTTTTGGATTTCGCCCTGATCGTCAATATTAGGACTTGATGAATTCAGTTCTGCCGCCCCTCGCTCCGCTGGTCCGGCTTGCACTTGTCTTCTTCGCACTTGTGGGGGTCATGTGCTCGAATGTATGGGTCTTTAGCTTGCTCCTGTGGGTGAAGCTCTTCGGTATAGGTAGCGAGATTCAGAGAGGCCAGGTGAAATCGGGCTTGTCGAGGTTGGTGCAACCTGAAAATAAGGAGATGGTAGATGCCGTATTGAAGAATACGCAATACGGATCGGCCAAAGGTAACGGGAACAGCTGAACACTTGTGTAGCATGCCACACATTCCGGCTTTGGCATCTCCGGTCCATCGTTTTCATTTTCATTTTCATTCGCAGCTGTACTGTATGACAGGATCGGGACACTGTACTTATATCGCCAATACTTAGAAACTGTATTTGCAGATGAGTCATGGTTGTCGCATTTGTACTAGTTAAGACGTCGTATCATACCTTGTCTCCCCCACAGTGGAAGTTCTGGCGTCGGCCATGGCGCATTCATAACCTCGACTAAGTCCCCAGTGCTGTTGGGTGCACCTTCCAAATCACCTGCAAAGCCAACCGGTTGATAACATGAAATGGACGTAGGAGCAAGTAGGGCAACCATATCCTGAGATATGCACAAAATAAGCCCTACATCCGGGGGCACGATACCGACTCGAAGCTCAAGCACTACCTCGATTGACCTGACCTGTGGCTCATGAACACTGAAATTAGTAGATGATGGGCACGCATCTTAAGCGGCTGAAATTTATCTCTTTGGCATCGCACTACAGAAAAGCGTGGTAAGGTTCGCGTCATACTGTCGTTTTGTCATCTGCTGCTGCGTAGAACAAATTGGCTGGGTTGCGCGAATGAAGCCAGAGCCTGCGGTCATCGATTATCAGTGACTCGATGTGCTTTGAATTCGTGTAGATGACCAAAAGGAATCAAACGTAGTAGTGTTGGCGTGATTGCATGTGACCGCAACGCGGATTAGCCTGCTGGGTGGTTTTAGTCTCGAAACGCATACTGGTTGTCAAAAGATTACTTAGGATGATACCACGGCCCACACTTCTGAGAATCCTGTACATAGACGAAGCGGCTTTTGGTGGATTGAAGATTTCGACTGTGACGTCGGCCACATTAAAACGGTATCTCAACGGGGTCCTCAGGCTGCAGTACACCGTGCCACCGGAGCAAGTAGTGAACTTGTGATGATGTTCTAGGTGGGCGAAGAGGACAGGACCCCTTTATCCATGCCAGCTGCACACAGCAGGGTGAAGACTGTAGTGATGCATTGCTACGACATACAGCAAGACAGCGATGTACTAGAGGGAGAACCCATAACCTATGACGCCAGAGGTTTCAGGCCCTACCTCAGCTCGCCTAGTTTCTTGGCTGCCAGTGAATAGTGGGGGGAGACAAAGAGACAACAGCTTCAATTTTCATTTTCAGCGTCACTGAGCCCCGTAGACCAAAAAGGTGGTGTGGGAATTCACGTCATCGCGGTCTGATGGCGTAGTTGGTTATCGCATCTGTCTAACACACAGAAGGTCTCCTGTTCGAGCCAGGGTCAGATCATAATTTTTGTTTTTTTCTGCTCCTTCATTTCTCCCTCAGCCAAACTTGAGGCAGAAGAAGGAAGACAGTTGTTCAGATGCCTTCCAAAGACCATATACCAAGCTGTGCAGCAACTTGAAGTTCCTGCACGAGTTGGTTTTTTTCTCACCACGATCACTCGATTCCCGTGCGGAGGTGAATTTGTGCTTTCGAGGGCTCTCAGACTTGGTGGACTCGGAATCATCGAGGTATGTCGTGTGTTGTTTCGTTGAAGTGTTGATGACACCAACCCTTGTGTGACTGTTTTCCTGATCTTTATAGGCAGATCTCAGACGACTGAAGCTAGTTGCTCCTTCATGAGGGTATGAAAGCATCTTCAAGTGCATATAAAACTCCCATCTTTGCTGCCGACACCGCCCTGCTGGAGACTTTGTTACAGACTCGTTGAATTGCTTATCCTGTTTCGTGTCCTATTGGGCATTTTGCATAGCGTCTGGCGCGGACAGGACTCCGATAGAAGTTACAGCCTGCACCTCGAACCACAGTGACGCAATTCGGACACAGTTTGGGTGTCGCTGTGGGCCATCTTATCACTTTTGAATGGCCTGCGACACCAATGAATAAATATTCGGGAGAAGTCAAACCCTGGCGGTTGAACTTGGAGCAGAGCAACCACCGCATAGGACCGTAGCTTAGTCAGCTACAGAGTTGTCCTTCGGACTTTGTTGTAGCGTAGACTCCGACTCTTAACCACTTCCTGCCTTACTCGCGATACGCAGGCACATCGCGGATACACCGCTCCAGTGTTCTAAGACAATCCACAAATTGGCGCGTCCACAGGTCATCATCTGGTTGTGGCCCTACCAGGAAACCCTTAAATATGCTCGTCGAGTTGCTTCTTCACCCTACTGCCCCTTCTTCTCATTCTGTTCGTAAGGTCACTCAAAAGTTGATCTCTCCTTCATCTTTGTCGCCACACATTTCAGTGCTTCATCCAACGCGCCCGACACAATGTCTAGCGCTACCCATACTAGCTCGGAGCAGAGATCCGTGGTGCTAGTAGCTCCGCGGGTCTCTGCTCAGATCTACTTGATCTTACATGCCCTTCTGACTCAGAGTCAGCCGGCCCTCCAGCCCCACTCACACCTTCACATTCAGGCACTCGAGTGAGGCGCCCCGAATTCCTCAAGTGTCATTCTCCTATGGCCCCTTTCGCGTTTGGCGTACTTTGTTCGAGGGTGGTTACGCCATGGCAGTGGGAGCGCAATGCATAGCGTCAACTCGCTTGCTATGCCTGAAGGTCATTCAAAAGGACCATCTCAAGTACATGTTCACAGGAGACACTGTTTTGAACAAACTTGAAGTATACAAGCGTCTTGCATCATCGATGCCATGTCCCGCACCCAACTCTCTCATGGGGCTTGAGTTGTGTAGTGCTAAAATCGAGTTCTACGGGGAATGGCTCAGAGAGAACTGGTGTGGGGGAGTTTGTTCACTGATTTTACAGAAAGTAGTAAGGACCGGCTTTGAACCAAAGGAGTATAAAGGAATTCCGTCAGAAGTACTTCGAAACGGTATAAAGGGGATTTCATAGCCGTTGCCTGTTGCTAGCAAAGTGACATTCCTTACAATTGTCCTTTCAGACAAAGAATGAAACATCTTTTGCCATGGTATGTCCTTTTCCCCTGCGAGCCGTTTGAGTTATTTGACTCCACTGGATATCTATAGGACTTGATGGCGAGCGACCTATGCATTCATATGATGTTTCGTTCTTCATATTGTTTCAAACATGCTCGTGAAAGTCATCGGGATCAGCGCTCTGCACGAGGTAGGCATTATCCACCGGGATATCAAAGCAGAAAACATCCTGTTCGACGTTCGAGAGAATGTGTGAGTTGGGCCTCTCATCTTCATCGATGTAACTGAGGCCAAAGTCAGTGGCTTGAGTTATGTAGATAAAGACGAGGGGCTCTTGGATCGACAGCGGGCGTATACGAACAATGCGGTGGGAACGACGCACTACATGGCACAGGATCCCGCATAACAGATCCAACTCCGTTCTATCCAGTACAGAATACCCGTCGACTGGCGGTCATCAGGCTGTGTCGTGTACCAGCTTGTTTCGAAGAGACATAAGGCACGTACTGTGTCTTCTTTCGCTGCTACCTTACAGATATCATCTTTTCAGGCGCTCTTTGATAAAAAGAACGATATATTGAACTAGGCTTCTTGGTTCTCCAGGGGTGATAGAACATCCAAGTAGTACCACTATCTTTGAAGCTTTTCCTGGAATGATCGCAGATTTAATCACAGGTGCAAGTCTTGTATTGTTCATTTTCCAACACTATGATTTATCTTTATCCACTCGTCCTCACGGTACGGCTTCTCTGAGGTCGCCGACCATAGATCTTCTTGCGTAGATCTGCCAAGTCAGAATTCTCTGACGTATACTCTCGTGGTAGGTCAGCTTGGATTTGTCTGAGAACATCGTACTCAGAACGCATCGCAGCACTCGAGGAAGAGCCAGAATCGCTGCTAGACTCGCAGTGTGCCCAAGAGACATCAGAGGTCTGGCATCGACTAGCTCCCTGGAAATCGCACGCTCCACACGTAGATTGGATCAAGCCGGTATTTTCTTTCTTACCTCGATGAAAACGTTACGATTAGTGGATTAGATTGGGTGCGAGAGATTATCCTGTGGTTCCACTTGTTCCCTTGCTATTGTCGACTATTTGCCTATAGTGTTCTCACGCAGATTGGCTATAGCGCTCGCTGGATCATTCCCCAATTATCCTACCTTGCTTTTGGCGCTTCTATTTCTGATCCATCCATACCATGAAGACTTGAGGTATGACCTATCTTTGTTATCACCTCCCCTCCAGTTGACCTTTGCGCTCCATTACTGTGCTTCAGCCCGGGTCCAGTACGCTTCCAAACCCTTGTACTGTCATGACGCGCCGTCCCATCATTCTGCCCTGGGGCGTATTAGTAGCATCATCACGCGGTCGGTGTCAATGACTTTGTTTCCCACAAAGGAACCTTCAACAAGATGCCGTTTATTCTTTTGATTTCTATGGGGCCTCCGATTCCAATTGATTTGATGCCGCCACAGTGACACTGTGAACGAGCACGTGCATATATACGCGGCGACAGCGGCTTACGCCACTGCGTATGTGCTTCAGTTTTGGGTCGAAATGTTTCCATCCATAGTTGGCCATGTGCGCAAATCAGACGAGAAGGTCGTCCGTAATGCTTTTGAGATCTGTACGTTTCTGGGTTACATTTTTGATGGAAAGTAACCATGAAGCCTTGGTTTGAAAGCTGATCAAATCACAAATTATCACAATAAGATTAGCGGGTGAAACTGCCCCATGATTTGCCAGTAAAAACAGTACCAGAATACAATAATAATACATCGCTATCGTCACATATCGTTTCATCATCTATCACGTTACATATTGCGAACCCCTGCTGCAGCAGGTGAGCAGGGTAGGGTGACACCCATCAATGCCTTTACAAAGCAGGCGCAGCCGTGAAGATGGGGGCTAGGAGAGCCCCACGCTTAGCTGGGGCGGTGGCTGTGGAGGTGCAAGCTCCGTCGTTAACCCAGACACCCGCGGCACCTGTTATGGGACTGTCAATTTTTTGTTGGGGGAAAAATGAGTTCAAATCACCTCCAGGGGTGTCGTTCTCCGTCCACCATTTCGCGGTCCACAGATACCCACTAAGTTATGAATTAGTAGACAGACAAGAGCAGATCAGAAATTGCGCACCCGTAGGTTACTTGAGCACCTCCGGTATACTGAATAAGGTTCAGTTTTGAACGAAGGAAAAATAGAAATCTACTCACGGCCACACCTGTAGTCCATGCAGCAACACCTGCGCAAGTGGTCCCGGATGTTGAGGTACTGGTGCCTGTCGTCGTTGTCGTTGTCGTTGTGCTAGTGCTCGTGGGTGTTGTCGTAGTCGTCGTGCTAGTGCTCGTGGGTGTCGCAGAAGTCGCGGTTGTGGATGACATTGGCCAGGTGTTCCCACGCACAGTCGAGATCCATGAGGCAGCAGCGTAAGGATACTAATACCAGCATGTTCAGAAACCTTGCGAATCACTTGGATTCTCACGTACCTCCCAAACCATGACTCCGGCATCTAGAATTCCCCATTTTGATCAGAGAGGGAAAAGTTAGCATAATAAGACAGACTTACTCCATCCAGCAGCATGGGCTGAGGAAACACAAGATGCTAAGAGAGACGGGTCCATGTACCCGTTGCTGGCTTGTGCTGAAGTAGCAGGCTTGCCAATCACAAGCTTGTTCAGGGAAACACCGCTATTGGCGATTTGGAAGAGTGCAGATTGTGGCCAATTAGTCGAGGAGGTGTATAGAAGACCGTCGCAAGTTGTGTACTCCGTTGTGCCCTCTGTTTGTTGTTAATGGAGACAAAGCGAATGCATCACGGAGGAACCCACGGTTGTAAAACTGAGAAGTCAGAGAATCAGAACAAAAATCAGAGATAATAGGACGTCGGCCGTACCTGCACATTATAATAATCAATCATATTGCCGACAACAGAGTCTATCCAGAGATATCCCCCACCACCCCACCTGTTAGGAGTAAACCTTGCGGGTTTAGTCAGTACACATCGACTTGGCCATTATATTAGAATATATATTCACCAAGGGGCAACAGCTGTGCAAATCATTTTAGTATGGTAATGGTGCTTTGATATCTCACTCACGAGCATGAGTTAATATGTATTGACCCTGCGGAAGCTGGGTGCGGAGCTGGGTGGTGAAGTTACCGAGCCACTGCTCAGCAGAGCCAGTACCACCATTGAATGCAGCGAAATCCTATGGAAAATTAGTTCTCGTTAAGCATTACCAGGCATCATGCAACATGCCTCATAGTCGACGTCTACGCCCTGAAGGCCATATTGGATAACCCAAGCTGCCATGGTATTTGCAGTACCGATGGGGTCATATCCCGATGAAGTGGGGGTCTCAGTGGACCCGAAAAGGGACACAATGAGTGAGATTCCTGCGGCCTGGTACTCGGAAAGAATCGAAGAACGTTGAGATGCTGTAAGCGCTGCCCATTCCTGAGCTTGATCTGCTGCACCATAGGCCTCGAGGAAAGACAGTGCAAACACATTAAAGCCCTGATATTTGTACCAGTTGATAATTAAGATATTGACTGCGAGTTGAGGAAGGAAAAACTTACCGAAATATCTGACGCCGAAGGTTCACTAGAGACGTACGCGTCACTGTATAAAACGAAATGGGGGGCTACTGGGGTAGCACGCTTCAAAACATTCCTTGCTTTCGGAGTCAGGCCTCTCAACATCTCCTCAAGAGGCACAGAGGCGACCTCTCCGAAGCATGCGAATGCTACCATCGTAGCCGTCAGGACAAGATATAGATATACCATGAGATCAGAGTTATAGAGGACAAACGATATTTCAACTTGTGCAGCGAAGTAGCTACCTGTCCAGCATGATTCACCGCAATTTATACCTGCAGATAAGGATGTAAAAGTTCCAACCAGAACAAAGCCCCAAGGTACCCCGAGTGCGCGTGATTAGTCAACTCATGAGTGTGACGAAAATAGTGGTTCATCAGCTTCTGAAGACGAGGGTAACATATGTGGTTTTGGTTTCTGCAAGGTCAGAGCGCCAGATAGTCAGAATAGAACCTCAAGAGCTTGTCAGAGCCCCCTTAAGGTAACCCAATGGGATGACGCAGAATGAATGATTACTTACATGATACCGAGTAGTTAGGCATCTCCTAAAAGTCACAAAGCTAAGTGTGCCCATGACTGGCCGAGATCGAGGTGCCGAGATCCTCCCATGTGGGATGCGCTCTAACTTCTCAGCATCCGAATACATCAAGTCAGAGTGAGTAGAACTCATGCTGCTAGGCAGATCCTACCACAATACCCTCATTAGTGTGCCCAGACTCATCTGAACGCAGTGGATGTATCGAAAAGGCATCTGGAGGAGATGGAGAAGTTGAAATGGGCACGTATCGCATGCGACTCACCATATTTAGGAATCTGAGTCTCTAAGCTGGCAGTCAAGATATCAGTTCGTCGCAATTGGATGGTATCTCTTATGCATGGTAAGCCGGGAGTAGCGAATCAGCAAGTTCTGTGTACTGCACGCGTACAATGATTCCTCAGAGGCACCCCTCCAAATTTAGTTCAACTATCTTGAGGGAGAAATTAGCATCTGCTAGCAAAAGACTGTATCTCAATAAGTTCATGATGCAGTGATTTAAGAAGCTTGTTTTGACGGGACTGTCGACGACGAACATATTGGACTGCCAGTGGATTTTGTCGTACGTCAGTAACTTAGAACTACTGGCAGGTCACCTATTATTCCTTTCCTAGTTCTCACGCCACTTGATCCGTGACTCCTACGGGCCTTATCCTCCACCTGAGCATACGAGAGGTGCTTCAAGTTGGAGATGTCCCATAAACGCAAGTACCACAAGATTGCATCAAGGGCTGACCTTGTGGCTTCGGTAACGATAATTCCATCAGATCTTTTAACCTTGTCCATTCAAGCATACGAGGCTACTGTCATCCGCGGCCCGCAGTCTCTTTCAACAGCACTTTCTCTTGAGGCGCCGCATCTTCCAACTTTTGGGGCCGATACAAACGACCCTCAAATTGGTAGTGCTCTCATACAATGGGGTGCTAGCACAAGAAGATTTGAACTTCTTAACTCGGATTCTTCTTTCCCCGAAGCGGCGGACGACAAGGTTACTTGGGTGGACAGGTGGGTCTCACTACTAGTATGGTCATTGCTAAGTTATTGCGAGCCGTCCCAAAACACAAGTGGCAATTATATACTCTGCGCATGTAATGTGTATCTGAGTGATCCGTCGGATCTACGTTTCATCCGCTTCGGATTGGAAGATATGGTCTCATCCTTATCCTCAGTTCCACACAGACTAATACAAAACTCGCTTAGATACGATGCTCGCCTTCTGCTTGATGCTGTCCCAGAGCATGCAAGCCCCAGTACCTCTCAGCCAAGGTCTTTGTCTCCAACCGGATGGTCAGACTTACCATCCGACTCTGAAGATACCTTTTTCTTCACACCATATGAGGTTGAAGACTACCGGCGCGAGAAACGCAGGCGTCTTATTGACCAAAATAGAGAGGACCGCCTACGAGCTCTTACCGAGACTGACGAAAGTGAACAGTCAGATCTTTGGGGAGGTAGTGACGAAGAGGTAAGAGGTCATCCATTAGTATTTGTAGTGAGGATGTCATACTAAACGGCAATTTCTGTGCTAGCCCGATGATATTCAATCAGAGCTTATGAAAAGAACAGCGCTACACCTTCTCTCGTCTCCTAATCCTGCACAACTGGAAATGCGCATTCTTGCAAACCACGGTGCAGATAAGAGATTCGCATTCTTAAGGGGACGGTGGTCACGAACATGGCGCACGACTAAGGAAAGGCTTAGGCAAGAAAAGATCGATCAATCAGCTCAATCACTACGTGCTTCACGGAACGTAGTTCTGGGAGGACTTGCTGCGTATGGAGATAGCGATGATGAAGGTAGCAAGGAAGAATCTGAGGGTGGGGAGACATCTTCATTAAAGGTTGGTGAGACATCTGCCACGGCCCTGGATTCGCTTCAGAACCGTAATGTTCGGTTGGAGGAAGCTGAACAGGAGGCTCGACGTGCTAGAGCTAGGAAGTGGGCTGCACAACGCCGTACTACACAAGGGCGAACTTTGAGTGCAGATGAAGATCGGGCACATTCCTCTGACTCATGATGACTGTATGGTGACAAATGTTTTGCTTCTCATATACAATCTCCCTGAACGTGAAACGCGAATCGCTACGCTCTTTTTGAAATAGTGCAAAGGAAAATGTCGTGTCTGGACAGTGGGCGAGGCGCCCTTACATAAAGCCCTCGAACGCAATGATCCGACCCCACCTTCAATCACTGCTCTCATGATAAGCCCTTCGAATTTAACCATTCACCTGCACGCAGTTAATTTCTACCGGTTCCCTGCCCTTTTCAAATGCTGTTGGGGTACCGCACAGGTGGACGATGGGCTAGAAATTCTTGAAGTGCTGAGAACGAACTGGTCCGAAATCCTATATCCTGATGCACAGCTCCATTCATTGCTTCCCATGATGATGGTTAATCAAGCATTCCCCTGGACTTCTGGTTACGAAGCAGATAACAAAGTCATGACAAACCTCCTATGATTTGACATTTCGGCTATTCCACAACAATTGCAGTCGCCGCTCAACTCGGAAGTTCGACTAGGGCGCAGCCGTCATACCCGGATCGCCCTAGCATCCCGGGTATGCAAGCCGTAGCGAGCTCCTTCAATCCGTGTATAAAGTATCTGTATGTCTTGTCCATCCGTTCTAAAGCAGGTCCCCACCGACCAACCTTCTTGTAAGTTTTTTCCCAGTTTTCGCTGAGTAATGCTCATTTTCTGACGACAGCTCCTGAACACAATATTATCACATCAATATCAATCATGTCCCAGTCCCCTTCTGTAGTGCAACCAAAGTATGCACATCTTTCTTCTGTCAAAATATGAGCTCATCGTTACCCCGTAGGGAATTGAAGCATGTTGGCATTGTGGGAGCTGGTATGGCTGGCTTGTATGCTGCATATCGGTTGAAATTGTCGAACGATCCCCACGTCGCAGTCTCTTTATATGAACTGGATGGGAGGGTCGGTGGGCGTGTTAAAACCTACCGCTTCACATCCGAGAAGGACCAATATTTTGAGGCCGGTGCTATGCGCATTCCTAGTACTCAGATGCACCAGCCAACGTTCGATCTTATCAAACTTCTCAAAGACACCCACCATGCCGATCTCAAACTTATACCTTATCATCTCACCACCCCCGGCAATCGCATCTTCATAAATGGTATCTTGAAGAACGGGGGCGATGACAACACTGCCAAGGCGCTGGGATTCGACCTCCCTGCACCATATGATGACAAGACTGCAAACGCTCTGCTGCTGAGCGCTATACAGATTTTCATTGATCTGTTGGAGCGAGACTTTGACCAGGGCTGGAAGCTCCTCATGCATCTTGACAAAGTCCCATTCCGTTCCTACCTGGAAGCTCTTGCCTGGCCGCAATCAGTCATTGATTTCACCGAGACTATGTGCTCTCAGACCAACCAGTTCGCGCTTAGCTTCTCCGAGCTCATCATGCAGAACCTCGACTTTGATACTAAACAATGGTTCACACTGGAAGAGGGGATGGACAGGCTTCCCCAAGCACTTGCCGGGGTGGTTGGCTTGGACAATATCACATTTGGTGCACGAGTCCAGAAGATTGAGCAGACTAGTGACGGTGTCACT
Source organism: Suillus occidentalis (assembly GCA_016628085.1). NCBI lineage: Eukaryota > Fungi > Basidiomycota > Agaricomycetes > Boletales > Suillaceae > Suillus > Suillus occidentalis. The sequence continues at coordinate 118,570 of JABBWB010000100.1, forward strand.
ATCTGCGCAGATACGCCTAGGGGCCGGGTAGAGCAAACCTTCGACAAGATCATTCTTGCCATTCCGCCCAGTGCGCTGAGGATGATTCCAGAGCGTCCTCGCTGGGATTACAGGAAGGAGCAAGCTATTCGCGCGATGTTCTACGAGGCGTTGTATAAGATCGGCTTGCGTTTTAAGACTCGATTCTGGGAGCATGTGGAGCCCCCTTCTCTCGGGGGACAATCAACGACCGATCTGCCGATTCGGTGGATTGTATATCCATCTAATGGCATCGGTTCCGAGGGACCTGGCGTCTTGCTTTTGTATTCCTGGAACACAGATGCCTCCGTGTGGTCATCCATTCCTTTCAGTGAACGTCTCAAGAGCTCTCTAAGTCATCTTTCAAAGGTTTTCCCGAGCATTGACGTCTACGACCAATTCATCGCGGCGGAAGATTTAGCATGGTCTGAACACAACCCTACTGGTGACGCTATGTTCCTCCCTGGGCAATTGTCAGAGTACTTTGAAATTGCTCGTCGTAAGGAAGGTAACATCTACTTCGCCGGAGAGCACTTGAGCCGTCACCATACGTGGATTACCGGAGCCATCGATTCTGCCAGGTCAACTGCAGAAGAGGTCATTCGTGACTTTGCCTTCAAGCGCATTCCTACAGGATGGATCCCCCCTACTGGAACAGAGCCAACCGATCATTATGATCCCGAGGCTCACCGCATGAAGGTGATCAAGGGTGGGCTGGAGAATATCAAGAACAACCGCGAGGAGTTCGAGAAGTCTGTTTTACTGTAGCAGCTGTACGCTGTAAACTACAAATGTTGATCATATTCATACGCATGTATTATTTGGACACTACTAGTCTTGTAACATTCGACATATTTGTGCGACACATCCGAGTCCTCTGGAGAACGTTCTGCCTTACGCCACCACTGGCCCTCGGGACTCGGCTACTCGGCTACCCAAGTACCAGTGCAAAGCCGACACGTCCGCCGCCACGTGGATATGTCACGTGTCCAGATAGTAAAACTAGCAGTACGTACTACCGTACTACTACGTAGACGTTCTCCCTAACCCCTTGCTAACGCCTCAGGACTGTACTGCACATCATGGACCTGCTGCACTCTCAGCTTGTAGCACTCCAGCAAAAGTTGTCTTTTGTTGCAACTGATCCAATCGACTGGAAGTTTTATGTTCAAGCTTTCTCATGGGGTGTCACGCTCTTCGAGTCTTACCTTTTGTCAGTGGACTGCTCTGTTGAATTCTCTTTCTTAGCTCACCTTTTTTTTTTTTTACTCAAAGGCTCCGCCAGTATCCTCTGTACTCGAAAACTTCTCCCCCAGAAGTTTTAGCAGACCACTTCGATGCTGAAGCTTTCACAAAGTCCCAGAATTACGGCAAGGACAAAGCAAAGTTTTCCTTGATCACTGGACTGCTCAAACAAGCCCTTGATTCTGCTATGCTTCATTATGGATTGTACGCATTTGCATGGGACATAGGTGGACGGACGATAGCCTATTTTGGATATGGCAGCGAGTATGAGGTTCAGTAACTCCCTTCGATCAATTCAAATCTCAAACTGACTTGATATAATAGATCTTGCAATCCCTTGCGTTTGCTATCGTGCTTTTCGTTATCTCGTCCATACCTTCGATACCTCTCTCTGCTTACCAAACATTTGTTCTGGAAGAGAAGCATGGCTTTAACAAGACTACGCCCACGTTATTCGTCACAGACCTTTTGAAAAGCTGGGCGATTGGCTTCGTCATTGGAATGCCGTTCCTCGCCGCTTTCCTTTACGTCTTCGGGTGGGCTGGAGACCGTTTTGTCCCGTGGCTTATGGCTTTTCTGTTCGGTTCTTTCTTCTCGGCAGGCAGGGCTGTGCTAATATGCCTTCTCTTCCAGTCTGGCTTTCCAGATCATAATGGTCATCATATATCCAACTGTGATTCAACCACTCTTCAACAAGCTTTCACCCCTCAAAGAGGGCGAGCTACGTACAAGGACTGAATCGCTCGCGACGAAGCTCAAGTTCCCCTTGAAGCATTTGTATGAGATCGACGGTTCTAAGCGTAGCTCTCATAGCAACGCTTACTTCTTCGGATTGCCCTGGGTTAGTATGCATCACCTGCTTTGACCATCCCTGCTTATCATTATTTAGAGCAAACACATCGTCATCTTCGACACCCTGATCAAAGAAAGCAAGCCTGACGAAGTCGAGGCAGTTTTGGGTATGTCTACTTTTCTTTTCTGATACAATGATTGAACTTCTGAAATCAGCACATGAACTCGGCCACTGGTATCACATGCACCCAACGAAGTTGCTCTGTGTATCTCAAGTTCATATCTTCACTATCCTTGCCATGTTTCCCGCCTTTCTGCACGCTCCTCAGTTCCTACGGGCATTCGACTTTTCCCAGGCTGTCTCTGTGCGCCCACCTACCATTGTTGCATTCTTGCTATTTCAGGTGCGTCATTATATGTTACCGCCTTGCGTATGCCGCTGACTCTGGACATAGATGATTCTTAGTCCTCTAGAGGCGGTTATTGGCATTGCGCTGAATTTCCTTTCGCGCCAGTTTGAGTGGGAAGCTGACCGGTTTGCGTGCGAGATCCAAGACAGGCTGTCTGCTCCAGAGATGAAGGATATGGGTGAGAGGCTTTCACGGGCATTGATCACGCTCCATGTCAAGAATCTCAGCACCTTATGGGTTGATTGGCTGTGAGTCGAGTTATAATACTGTGGAATCGACGTGCTGATGTGTCATCGATATAGATACTCGGCCTATCACCATTCGCATCCCACATTGACAGAGCGACTGAAGGCCCTTCAGGCATACCAGTCTAAGAGGGATGGTGCTGCGAAGAAGGAGCTCTAGATGATTCGCTTCTGTTCGATTTTCTATCGTGACATATGTAAGGACGGAGCGATTTCATATTTCGTGTCACCTCCTATGTGCGCGCGCCACTCATTTGTCTCGGTGAGATGCCATGTGCGCACTCCACTGGAGCTCTTTTCGTGCTCTGCTTTCTCTCACTTAACTGTGCCACTTCGCCTGTTTCGCTCTGAATATGCGGTACCGGATATCAATAAATGCAAGCGCATTGCAAGACAGTGGACACTGAAATATCGATTTCGTCACAAGTGTTGAACGCGAGTCACGCAAATTTTCTACAACGTAAGTATGGACAAAGCAATTTCGAGAGACTCGGAGAGCAAGAGACAAGTGCGAACGTAGTCGAGAGTGCGTGAACGGAGAGACATTTAGGGCGCTTTTTCGAGAGGGAGAGTAAGAGACGCCTGCGAACGTAGTATATATACAGATATCTGTTATTGTAATGTAACGGAACTAGTACTGACATTTGTTATTGTAATGCACGAAGGAAACTGCCGTCTGTCAGAAGGCGAATGGAACGCTTGTTTCAATTAGTACAAGATAGTGCTCTGCATTACTGCAGAGAGGCGTAGATCCTGTCCAGTTCAACTTGGTATGCCTCCTCAATAGCCTTGCGCCGAATGTTGCCTTTGGTCGCAGTGCGAGGAAGGGATCCCGAAGGCACTACAATAATTAAATTCGGGTTTGTGATCTGCTCATGGAGGTAGCGCCGGGAGTGAAATTGGCGAGTTTTGCGGATGATGTCCCGCTTGAGCTTTCCGTGGTCAACACCAGAAGTAGGCTCAACAAAAAGAGCGGGTGACGGGCGCCCGGTTCCCACGACAATGCATTCTTGGATGAGGTCACCGCAGGTAGCTCGAATATTATCTTCAATTGCTCTGCACATCTTGTAAATGAATGGCTTCGATTCGCACAGCAAGTCAAACATACTTTGTATCGCACCGCAAGCTATTTTCGCTTTTGATCCAGTCATCGTTGCGGCCACGGAATGCATATGACCCGGGCTGAATTTCTTGGAATAAATCTCCGGTGTGGAAGTGACCGTCACTGCTGCGCAAAGACACGTCCGGGCAATCGCTAGAGCTGGAAAGAATAACAAGTTCCAACATCTGGGTTGAGGTCTTGTGCCCTGACTCGATCTGAGCATCGGCATCAATGGGTAGAAAATCATAAGATGTTCCCAGAAAAGGACGAAGGAGGGGAGCATCCTGGCCTTCGCCGCCCATAGAGAGGAGCATTGCGCCACATTCAGTGCTGCCGAAGAGGTTCTAATTCGACAAGGTCAAGCTGAGGATGAAAAACTGCTCAAGTGAATCTTACCTTTAAGTTCAATCCATGTTGGTATGACCAGTCCTCATCCTCCCGAGGCAATGACAATCCGCTAAGTAGAATTTGATCAAGACTTTGAAGGTATTCAAGAAGGTTGGGGTTTTGCCGCGAGTTGCGAAGGTGAATGGAAAGGAACGTGGAAAATTGGTTCAGGCGATTGAGCTGGCAGCGGTGGATCATATCGATTAATTCTTCTGAAGAAAACGCAATTTTGGTCGGTTGAATGACGCAAGACCCGTGCTGCAAAGCACCGATGAGCACTGAAATCACGTCAGAAAATCAAGCATAAACCATTCAACGTAGGGCTCACTGAATGTTTGAGCGATGTGACACATGCTGCCCCTGGAAAAGAGTTAGGCAGGGGAGGGCAATACAAAATAATGGACATACATCCAAGAGGAAACATCTTGTACAAGCGGATTTATGGGAGTGCTAGTCAGCTTAGCCTTCGCCACAGTTGCATCAAGCCAGCGAGCATTACAAGGGACGAGTTTGGGGCTCCCTGATGTAGAGCCACTTGTGTGGAAAACAAATAACGGTTTGTTAGGGTCAAAATTGGATCGCATGAGAGGAAGATCATAATGGTATGATGCCATGTCCTGTTTTTCGATCGCCAGATAGACGGGAAGGGGGAACGATGCAGTCAATGACTGGAATTGAGAATCGAAAATTAACGCTTTCGCGCCTGCCTTTGTGAGCAGTTCGAGCACGACGTCAGGATTTGGTAAACGAATACTGAAGAGCTGAGGGACATATCCAGCTCGCGAAAGGCCGTAAATGTGGAGAACATCCTTGATATGCCATTCCCGGTAGCCTGCAGTCACGACGTCAGCGACCTAAATGAAAGAGGAGCTTGACAGACATACCATAAACCCACGACAGAATTCTCCGACACACCATCGGACTCAAGCACCTGACGCCAATAGCGAGCAGTGAATTCGACGTCATGCTTGAACTGGGAGTAAGTTATTGACGACCAATCATGTACCTGACCAGTTAATAGATCAGATCGGGGGACTCTGAAGACCGGGGTATCTGGGTAGGAAGAAGCACTGTGTTCTAAAACGGTGAGGTGAGATAGGTAAGGAGACATCAAGGAGAGGAGGTGAGATGATTACAAGGTGTCTGTCCGGAGGGGCTTTTTTATGCATGCTGTACGAAGACCCAAGCCCGTCCGAACATCAAGTACCCAGCATAACCAAAAACCCCATAGATGAATGTGGTAACGACCTATTGAGAATTGAGAAAAATGATGAATAATGAATTAGAAACACCGTAAAAAATCTCCTCACGAAGGCCCAGTTGATTATATGATCAAACTCGGAAGGGTCAACCATGTCACGGGCCAACGATGGTATTACAGCATGGCCAGAGAACTACAACACTGACAATGAGTGACATGTCTTGGAAAATGTGTGCAAGATGAGACATACGCCTACCATTAACAAGCCAAAAGCAATTCCAAGCTCTGTCATAGAGCCAGTCCCCCATGACGTTGCTGCCGGACTCCGGAGACTACCAGGAGTATCTGGCTTAAAAAAGCCGTCTATGAAAATGACAACAATGATGAGGAGTGTCGAACAGATGCCAAATGTTGAAGTATAAGAGAGTATAGACAGCGGTAGGAAAACCAGCGGTACTAATCTATCGTTCAAAAGGTCGAGTTGTCATGAGAATTGTGTTGATAGCATATCAGGGTGCAACGCTTGAACGACTATGGACGCGATTTGAAAGTGTTTGATGAATACGCTGGCATGACTTCATGCATTGAGTCAGCGGCTAGAGTGACGAAAGCAACGCTAAAGAAAGATCAAACAATGTGACCAAGTCTCATGTAGAAAACAAGCTGACCTGACGGCAAAAAGTTCAAGACAAAACATAATCGTGGTCAGAGCAGTTGACTTTGGACCAAACGCCTTGCGACCAATGTCAGCGTATGACCTCAGACGAGGGTCCTCCAAGATGATACCAGCATGAATCCTCGAACTGTTGCATGTGGTGAGTGGGACAACGTGGTTCAATAGTGCGAGTTCAACTCACGTATAGCAATTCAAGAAGCCCATAAACACAATGAGAGCCGTTCCACCGATCATAAACCAGCATATGCGAAGGCTAGGGGCCCGGATAGTATTCCAACGCCCAACAATATCGCCATGCTGTTGAATAACTGAGCGATCGACCGCACTTAGCAGTGCCATTTACGATCAGATAACAAGACCTACTGTCTGCCCGTAGGTGCTTTGTCCTCTGGAGTTGTATGGTTGTCAGACGTCTCAGAATCGGGGCGCGACTCAAACGACAATAACAAAGACCTAGATACTGAAAGAATTGACCATTTAGCAAGTACTAATACACCGACGTCAAAGAATACCTGAAAGAATTGACCAGCACGACGTTAGAGAAAAAGGAGTAAAACCGACTCTGCAAGGACAAGTACCAAACGAGTAAACTTAAGTAAACTTCACCGTATCGATATCTCGTGACCAAGACGAAGAATGCATGACAATACCCCCTCTCAATGGGCTGCGTCTCGCAGCCAAGGCTGGTCATCTAACGCGTCGTAAAATTGTTCTCCTTCTTCCGTCCTCCGATTCCTCCGCTCTTCTCGCTCGAAGACTCCATTTTCCCAGTTGAATAAATGGCGAGGAATATGGTTCGGTATTGTAAAATTCTCGAGGCGTTGAAAACGGAGTTTCATGGTTGGCATAGGGCGTGGTTTGCAAGGATGATTTCGATGAAAGTCAGCGACAGACTCGGACGCATGCCGCAGCTCGGAGGCTTTCAACCATTCCCGCTCCACGGAAAACCTTTCCAATGTACGAGATATTCAAGTTGGTCCCTGCGAAGACGAGAGTCAAGAATCTCTTCAGCCTCCTGTTCCTCGTAGTACGTATAGTACAAGCATCCCATAAAATTGTGTATTTCATCATAGGTATTATGCACGCTCAAGGAGTATTATTGAGTACGGAAGTATCATTCCCCAACTAGGGTTCTTCGCGAAATATAATCCTTTGCATCTTGCCTTCCCTTGTCGACATCAACGCTAAGGAGTACAGGCACTGCTGCCCACACCATAAATACAAGGAAAAAGAATGCGTAGCGGATGTTCCCCGTGCTATCCGCTATAAGGCCGACGATGAGCGGACCAACAAAAGAGCTTGACTGTATGCAGAAATGGTGGTCAGTGAAGAAAATACTTGAATCTATTTACTAACCTTGTCTGTTATCGAGAAAAGACCGTACCTGGAGCATGTGTCAATATTCTACGCGCCACACCTATGAAAGACACGTACCATCGAGCTTCTTCCCCAGGGGGTAATAGCTCCGCATAGAAAGCTCTAGCATAGCTCTGAAACGCACCGTACGCAAAACCTGTGATAGTGATACCAGTCGGTCAATGCTCGTGATCGAGGCGAAGTGCACGGACCAAAATATACTGCAAGACCAAACATTTCTCCCTGTGTCGTCAGTCCACCAAATCGCGCAGTTCCCTTGAAGATGGGCAAGAATCCCAAGCACCCGTATGCCGGAATCAGCGAGACCATCATCACGAGAAGGACTAGGACGTGAAGATTCGACCACATAAATTTACGTTGGAGGATGGGGGATACTAGAGAGCCAATGATTCCTGAGAATGGTGTGATAGCGCCGATGAGGACGAGAGAAGAAGCTTGCATGTGCAGAGTTGTTTTCCCAAACAGGATCGCGGTCGATGTTATAGTAGTGAAACCTGTTGAGCAGTCAAATTAAGTGGAGAACTTGATTGGTGGGATAACAGACAGACCATCGGAGAGAAGGAACCAAGCAGCGAGGTATCTGAAGGTATTTTGAAGACGCTTTATCTCGCGCCAGCGAAGCATAACTCCCAATCGTTTCCATGCAGCCGCAATCTCCGAACCGAAGGTCCAATCGTCGTCTGACTTGATAGAACCGGATTCTGATTCATCAATGTTGCTTGCGTTTGGGAGCCAGAGAGCAGCAGGTATCGAGAACAATGCCCACCATATGCCGCTGAGGCCAATTGCGAGACGTAACGAGAAAGTAGACCCATGCAGGCGAGTGACAGGTATGAGTGCAACCAAGAGAAGGATTATTCCAGCGCCATAACCCGAAGCAATTCCCAAGGATGATATTCGCGAGGTGGCTCTCGATAATGCGGCAGTGTAAGTTGCTTGAGAAGTGCCCGGATGGACTGGATGCCCAAGAAGAGGATCTGACGCTTCTTCAGAAGAGGACTCTAATTCAAGATCAACGCTTGTAGCGAGAGCAGCATTCCCATCCCTGTTTTCAGACGAACTTGTCAGTTCAGAGTAAGCTTGAACTACTTCTGGGGAATCTTTCGCCAATGACGGCAGGTACGCGTTCATAGCTACCACGGAGGCACCAAAGCCAACGTTGGCCAAAATTGCAAATAGCGCAGAAACCATCCATAATGGAGATGTCGACGATAGCGGGAGAAAAAGGCTCGCGGAGAATGCGCCTATTGCGGCGAAGGTGAGGAGAAGGGGCTTTCTGTACGATGCTGCGACCAACAATGAAGACTAGTACCAGAACCAAACTGTGGAACATACAACGGTCGGCTATACTCCCCATTGAGATCACCGTGATTGCTTGCAAGGCGACGGATATCGAGTAGACATAAAGACTGAGTGTGTTATGACATCCGCACTAGCGCTAGTTAGAATCAATTAGACGCACCTGAAACTGGCAGTATCTATCCACAGCCAACCGATCTTCACTGCACATCTGACATCTGCGTTTTCTGGCGCAATACCCGAAAGCGAAGAGCATGATTGAGTCTTCTCTGGTTGCAAGAACCCATTGTCACGGGCAAATTGCTCTAGACAAATTGGTAGGAAGAGTGTGAGGGAAACTACCACAAAAGCCTCGCTTGCTATGGCTTCAGAAAGTTATTGGGGAGAGTATGAGTGCTACACACCTAGCAAATGCATAACTGAGCCATCCTCTCAGCCTTTGCTTGTATGTGGCTGACATCATGACATACAAGCAAGTTGCGTCGTGCATACTGCCGCCGCCGTGGCACTACTGCCACACGTGATTGCCATTCACGTCGAACCCCTGATCAAATTCAATATCAACCCAAGTTCATGCATTGTCTCTCGAGTGTTCGTGTTATTAGTTGGAGTCGGACAATCAGACAGACTCCTCGCATCAGGAAAGCTACTCAGGACTCGTGACAAATAATTGTACGATGAGCGACGCTTGGTACTATGAGCACAAAGTCGCTCCAAGTTGCGTCAACTTCTTGATCGTCCCAACTTGCTACGATCCGGAAAAAGCCTTCGGAACGTATTTTTCGTAGCGTCGTTGTCAGGGTATCAACGCACTTGTCATGCTGAGTTGTGCTGCTAAAGACGGTGGTCTCCATAATTTGGTGCGTCGACTCATCGAATTGAGTAGGTGACCCTAATTAATTGAGTTGCATAGTACCAGCTTATGTGTATCATCATCGGCAGTTGTTTCACGGGCCATGTTTTGCGGAAATCGACGTAAAGTGCAGGTAAGCATAGCGGGCTTGTATCGTCTTACAGGCGTGATTGACGTACAACAATACATAGGAAATAAACAGAAAATATATCGGGCAGGCATGATTTACTAAACAACTGAGAACAAGGTAGGACAGCGAAGGAATGAATGAAAGCAATCAGAGTCACATCAAATGCAATAATGTGGCGAACGTACCTCAAACTAGACAATTATGCGAACAAATATAATCTGCTGTTCCAGTGGAACATTATTGCGCCGCAATTTCTTTACAGCCTTGTGCAACGCCATCGCAGCGCGCGTGCAGTCCAGTCTCCCAGAGCCATCCACCAGGTTGCCGTAAAACCCAGACACAACCTCCTGTGCAACCTCGTCGTCGACGGACCACATAGAACCAATTACACTGCGAAATCCGGAGAATTGCATAGCTGCAGCGAGATGGATTGACTCGTCAGGACTCTTCTCATCGCCTACAGTAGTGTGGCAAGCCGATAAGAATGCAAACTCCGGGTTCTGCCAGTCGGACCGGATGATGTCTTTGATCATCAACGGCCCATCACGCATCGCGAAGGAAGATTCAAATGGCTGTTTTCGATTCGGCATTCCGTGGCAGGCCAGGTGAAGCCACTGGTCATGGTTTAGTACATCGACTGCAGCTTTGACTGTTGCGTCGCTGTCCTCAAGCGACGTGAAGGATGACACGATGGGCGTGAGACGCTGGGCGACAACCGCTAGCTCGGGAGCGACACATTGGAGCGGCTTCCCTCCATCCGGTTTCCCTTGACCAATGGCAACAAAATATTGCGGGGACGCATCTCGAGAAACCTGCTGCCTCGCACGAACAAGTGTCGCCAAAGTGGGGGTGTACGAGGATATGTAGATGTGAGGCAAACTGTCTCTCTTCTTCTCGTAGGGTCCTGCTGCATGTAGAGGAAGCAGTGTGAACTCAGCAGTGGGACACCACCATATACGCGAGCCGGGGTGAACGTTTGATGCCCCAAGGGCTTGTACTACCGGGCCAACGATGTCATGCCAAAGTTTCCAGAGGATCCTGACAAGCTTGTGTTGGGTGTCAAAAGAACCGAATTCCTTCGAAAGGGACTGAAATTTCTTGGACAAATCAGAAACTTCAGTCTGCGTGATATCGATTGGAACGTGAACAGGATCTCGGTCACTTAGGACAATCAAGGCATCGCAGCTGTACTGACTAGCATTGACAATGATGACAGGACCTTCTTCGGCTGTTTTCTGTAGGTCAGAGAAAAGGGGAGGCAGGAGAAACCGAGAAAAGTCAGGAAGCATGCGGATGCGTGAAACTACGTCATCCCATTCTATGGTCACTTGGCGAATCTGCGGAGACTGGTCTTCAGTAGACTGATCAAATGCGTTGCGAAGGCGAAAGCTAAGCTGCTTGAATTCTTCTGCCAAGGCTGCGCCGGCGTGATGAGCTGCAGAAAGCTCATCAAATGTTGTGCGGAAGCGTGTCAATTGGGTCCAGAATACTGCACGGCCTTGCTCCACTAGTTCGACGGCAGTTGCCAGCGCGCCATTACGAATGCTACACGAAAAAGCATCCACAGCAAGCGAAGCCGTGGCCATGCTCACGACATCGAAATGACGTGATGAAGATGACAAAAGACCGACATGTTGATCCAGGAATTTCAATGCAGTTTGATATGCAACCAATGCAGAACCATGATTTGTCTCCTCAGCAGTGGTGACCCATGACTTGGCGGCAGCGAGATCCTTACGAGAGACTGCATGAGATATTTGAGAGAGTTGTGAGAACAAACTAAATGTTTCATCGAGGTCAGATGGGATGCCCCGCTGCGTGAATCTGCCTGCAAGGCTGGCGGCGAGATTGTGGAGAGACTGGGATCGGTCAGAATGACCGGGGGGACGAAGGAGTAGCGCAGCCCGATCGAGCTCGATCGACTCATCAAGGTCATACGGGTCACCCCGCTGCGTGAATCTGGCTCTAAGGCCGACAGCGAGGTTGTTGAGAGACAACGATTGATCAGAATGACCAGGGGGATGAAGGAGCACTGCAGCCCGATGGAGCTCGATGGACTCATCAAGGTCATACGGGTCACCCCGCTGCGTGAATCTGGCTCTAAGGCCGACAGCGAGGTTGTTGAGAGACAACGATTGATCAGAATGACCAGGGGGATGAAGGAGCACTGCAGCCCGATGGAGCTCGATGGACTCATCAAGGTCAGACGGGTCACCCCGCTGCATGAATCTGTCTCTAAGGCCGACAGCGAGGTTGCTGAGAGAGTCTGATCGATCAGAATGACCGGGGGGACGAAGGAGTAGTGCAGCCCGATAGAGCTCGATGGACTCATCAAGGTCAGATGGGTCACCCCGTCGCATGAATCTGTCTCTAAGGCTGCAGGCGAGGTTGTCGAGAGATGACGATCGATCAGAATGGCCGGGAGGACATCTCTTCAAGGCCGCTCAACACTCTTCAACATCGTCTGCCATGTTATGATACCGCAATCAAGTCACGCGAGAACTGGCAGGAACGCGGGGGGATGAAGCATAAGCCCGCAGGTGGACGAAGACGACGAGTGCTTCTGTTCGCTGTTTATTAGTATAAAATACAGGAAGATAAGTTTTGCAATGCGTACGCACACAGAAATCTGGGCAATGAAGTAGTAAAAACCTGTACGAGGAATGAGCGTTAGTCAAGTGTACATCAGGAAATCGGGAAGAACATGCTTTTTGTAGATAGTATCGACAAAAACAGACCAAATTTTTATCAATTATATTATATTATAAAATAATGTACAGGCATGGGCAAAGTTGCGTGACAGGACAAGGTATCGCAAGAAAACCGCAATTCTGACAGTAATGTGTATTGACTCTACAGTATGATTAACCTTTGGCAAGTTAATATAAAGTAATAGATGAGCATCAACAAAGTTGCGTGACAGCATAAGGTATTGCAAGAAAACTGCAGTTCTGACAGGAATTCCAAGATACTGTAAAGCAATATAAAAGCATTGGCGAAGTGGTGTGATGGCATAAGGTATTGCAAGACAACCGCAATTCTACTAGAAATTTGTATTGCATGGGAGGTATGACCGTCTACAAGCAATTGAGTTAAGCAGATGCAAGAAAGCTACCATCGGTCTAATAATTACACAAGTATGATTATCATGACAAGGAAGTATACAAGCGCGGACAGATTCAGTGTCGACGTGTGTGTGGGTAGGAGAAGGCATTGTACTTGTGGGATCCGATCTAACAGGATGAAGGTGAACCATGCCACAATCAGCACTAGCGTGGTCTGGTTCAGTTTCGTCTAGACTGCTGTGACCCTCATGGGAGCTTGCAAAAGTCGCGTTGCTAGATTTTCGGTGATGAGCCGATAGTTTGTCCATTGGAGAACTGAGCAAATGCAAGGAAGAATGACCGTTGCGTTGGTCTGGTTTGTTATCCCTCAAGGACAACGAGGTAGCGAAATGAACTGAAGATTGAGTTGATAAGATAGGAGAAGGAAGAACAAATAGAGAGGCACCATCGTTAGAGGAAAGCTAAGTTGCGAGATGCCGGTTCCCGATAGCACACCTCGCTCGACAGGATTGAGAGCCTCGTACGCACGCGTCGCTTCCTGACCGACGAGTCAGGTTTAACGATCATCAGCCCAGCACACAAGAAGGCCAAACACTTGATACATAATAAGAATGACTGGAGGAAGTACTTGATGGCTGGCCAGCTTATAAGTTGTCGGCGTGAGACGAGTGGCTGAAAAAGTCAGTGAGACTGGATTGATTCGGATAATCGATAGCGATACGGAAAATTGCCTCGAGGTCAAATTGCAACGCGCGTGGGTCACGAATTCGAATAGTCTGGCAGCACCAAGAAGGGAGGGAGAAATGTCGATGAACGAAGTCTCGCATGCAAGATCCTCGGCATTTGCCGAGTCAAGTGTTGGAAGGTTCTCAACTCACGCGTCCATTAATATGGCCAGCTGCAGAGCTCTTAACCATACCGTATGTCTAAATTCAATGACGGTGAGCCTTGATTCTTCTTATTTTTGTTCTAACAGAATGTCTTCTCCCGTCTCTAGGGCCAGACCTTGCTCGCGTGGCCTTCCTCACTGTGACTTCGCTGTACATCTATGTATCTCGTCAGGAATACTATTTCCGCCCTCATCATTGCCCCCGTTGTCACCAGTCTGAGCAGCCCTCGGACCTTGATTGAAAAGGTTACCAGCAATGTGCAGGCTCTTACCTATTGATTTGGGTTCGCTCTTTCCCCCAGCATCACCCATTCCCTGCTGTTGACTGTGATCTGTCACTCCAGCGGCACCACCAACTGCGACACGAGTCTCGCCTCCCGTGCACCTGCGGTTCATCGATTGGGTACCGGGCATCTGTTCGCACCTTGATATGCTCATCATCATATCGATCGACAAGGATAGGACTTGAGGGGACGATTATGGAGATTAAACGGCTGTGTGGAGGGCACATAAGTTCTGGTTCTGTTGCCATCAGTTCGGCGGCTCCTGTCGCATTGTCGCCTCCCTGCACTGAAGGTTGCTGATCGCACCTTACCTCATCACTCGCTGCTGTCTACAAGAAAGCCAGCGCTGTCACTCTTTCCACCGCTGACGCTTCTGCCATCTATGTCTCGCACCTTGCTGCTAACCTTGTCAACGCCAAGAACTTCGATGTTCCCGAGTGGGACACACTCGCTTCTTACCTCGCATTCCTTGCCCCCACTCCTGGCCCTGTTTCTATTGCAAGGGAGCGGGTCGTTCGCTCTGCCAGCGAGGACACTGAGGATGATACAGTCCGTGACGATGAGGAGGAAGGTGAAGACCTGTGCAATCTCCACTGGACATACCTACATCGTTTATGGACCGCTTGCAAATGGAGTCAGCACTACTGTTTTTGAATCAACTCCAGTTTACTCCACACCATCCCGCTACTCGCCTTCTTCGCAGACTCGCGTGTCCTCATCGGGTTTGCTTTCATGGCTGGTTGACTGGCGGAGAGCGTGGTGAGTCTTTGTTTTTTTGTGATTGCTGGATGTTCATTGATTGTTCTGTCTAGTCTCTGCTCGTGCTGGAATACATCACGATGGACTACCCCGAACAGTACACGTACTACGGCTATGCCAACTTATCGCAGACGATTTCCGTCGTTCTCCGTCGGCTGGCGTCTGACCGATTCCTACTGATGTTCTACAGTGATGCTGGGATTTGCAGAGTAAGGGCCGTGATCAAGTTGAAGGTTGGGTAGCTTACGGTCACGTGACATGCGAATGATGCTGTCGGGTATGACCATCGCATCGAGTCCTCGTTCGTTATAATTAGTTTTCGTTAAGTTTTTGTGTCGATATCGCGCCAAATGAAGTTATTTCGAGCGTATACATTGCGGCTAGCATAGACGGGGCGAGAACATAACAAAATACATGATATCTACTATCTATTTGCGTGACCTTGATATTGAGACAGATGGTGGAGACAGTAGACTCGGATATCGAAAAAAACTAGACTCGGGATACCCTACAATCACAAGCGATATATTATGTACGAAGATCATGCATCGTGATTGTAGTCGGAGGTGCATATTGGGGACGCACAACACATGAAGAGGACGAAGTGGGCCCACGGCGAGATGTTTCTCGCCTGCTTTTTGACGATCTCAGGAGCGGGAGGGATTGCGGATGACGACGAATCAACCGCTTGTGATTGAGCCTGAGCCTGGCCCCGCAATCTCTTTCTCTGCTTGTTTTCTGGCCGCTGAGCAACATATAGAGCCTACGTAGCATCAGATATCTGACGAACACAAATACACCTGGAAAAACTTACCCTCTTGTCCTGCATGCCTGCGATACTCTGCGATCTGATAATGGCACTGTGTAAGGTGGCGAACGATTTGATTCGCCTTGGGCTCGGATTGGAAGTATTGTCGGGCGAGGTGAATGGCGCTTAAGACCCCAAGACCCCAGAGACTGGTAGGATAGACGCCCTTCGAAATAGCTGCAAGGGTAGTATACCCGCCGGCGCTCCCGCCACGGATAGCAGTGCGCTATCGACAAACTCTTTGCTAAATGTATCGAGGACCTCGAGGAATCGCCACCACCACTTGCAAATGACCCGCAGATTGAGGTATTGGGACGATTGAATGCGTTCTTGATGTATCACACCAAATCAGTATGAAATCGATGTTAAAATAATAAAATTAAACAGCTCCCTTCCGAGTCAGCCCACAAGAAGAAAACATGAGGAATCGTGAAAGCCGCGGATAAGGGCGTTTGTTTCGATAGTTGGACGACAGGTAAACAGAGATGATTGGAGGATCACTCATGAACAAGTGCGTTATTGACAAGGAGGTCAATATAGCCATGATGTGCTTTGATAGTCTCGACGAGCTTTGTGAGAGACTGGCGACACGTGATGTCACCCTGTAGCGGGATGATCTTCCCAAATTTCTGGGAGCTTGGGCGTCAGAAACAAACGTTATGAATGTAGGATTCCATACATTGTTCTCCTTAGCAGCCTTTTCTATGACTTCAAGCCTCCGACCAATGATGTACACGGTGGCACCGTTGCTCTCTAACGCAGTGGTAATCATGAGACCGGTACCTAGCAAACATGATATGATGAGCGGGATTTGACACAATGCCAGAAAAGGGCTGTACCAGTACCACCCCCTGTGACCACAGCGACCTGTCCCTCTACGCCAAACAAGGCAGCAATATTTGTATGAATGGAGGAATCTGCACTGGTCATAATGGTATCGGACAGGGATGTCTGCCACTTCCTGAGTACAACATCTGATAAGCGACCAGCAAGCAGTGACGATCTGCGACCACAATGATGTGTAGTCACTGAAGTTTCCGAGTCCATTTGGGAGGAAACACGCTTCAATGATGGCTTTGTTCGCGATGCCATACCGTATACCCTACAGGCAACACAACTAGTTTGCAGTATGGCAGATGAATATCATCTTACGATAGTGTACGCCAGCGGTACGAGGAGAACTACATCGTTTTGTGTGAGAACGCACTGAGGAGTCGTTTCAACGCACCATAGTCACTAATGAGCGCTAGACTCGACGCAAGCATCTACATCACGCATAAACCAAGATTTGTACCAAATACAACAGCAAACCCAAAAAGCGTAGCCTGATATAACCGTGTCAGTACCAAGGTGAGCCTGTGAGAGTAAGGAGCCGGGCACGGCAATAAAACCATTCCGGTTCTTGAGCGTCCACTGTAGCTCAGGGAGGTCAAAGACCTGTGCAACAGCCAGGGATGACGCAGGAGGAGTACCTGACGAGCATCGTAGAGAGGCTCTGTAACTGATCTTCGTCAAAGGCTAGCTGATCCTTGTGCTAGGTATCCTGTAAAATCGATGGTAAGGTGCGACAAAATTTGACATGATTGCGGAAGCAATTTACCTGGTGAGTCTGGACAGAAATGATATTCGTCAGGTCAATCAGCGTACATTAGGAAGATACCCCTTACTTTCTTGAACTCGGAAGCACAGTGACTAATCGTCGTCGAGATCGGCGGCGGATCTGTTGTGTGTCTCGCCAGGACTGTATTGACGAAGATGATCAAAAATAGTAAGAGAGTTATAGCTGAGCGGACATGAGTTTCAAACAAGAAAGTTCACAACATCCACTGACCTTCTATGAGGGACGGCATTCAGGGTTCGACAGAGTACAGGGAAACTCTCAATAAGGGCACACAGGTCAAGGATAGGGGAGTGTAGCTTCCTAAGTGACTCTCCATAGTCAAAGTGTGTACGCGATGGCTGGACTCTGACGTTCAACCACTGGTCAACATGAAGGAGTCGTGTCTCACCGAGAATTTTGATACCAATGTTCTGGCCATACTGAACACCCATGACAATACATGTGACCACGATACTAGTGACGAGCACCGCCCTAGGGCAAGAATGGAACCTGATTCAGGTCTCTGGGTCACAGTGATCTTGGGCGGAGCCTGCCAGCTCACTGTCGCGCGCCTAAACGAGATGAGCGGTACAGATGTCCAAGTCACCTGAAGTGGTGGTCCGCTATGTGCACTGCGAACAGAGACCACTGAAACTCGCTTCTTCGTGGTGGTAAACCAGGCGCGCAACCAAGAAGCCAGAATATGACGCTTATTATCAGAGCGCTTGCTGATGTTGGTCTCTTCGATAGTCACTTTGCTGACCGTTTCCGGCTGGTCTGACCCCCACCACCACGGTGCGCGCTTATCGGATGCCACAGATATGCACCAGACAAGCCCGCAGACAGTAAATAGTACGGTGCCGACGATGGACCTGGAGACTGCATTTCCAGGCTTACACCATACGTAGGAGAATGCCACGATGAAGAAGAGTATGCTAGGTTTAAGCTCAGCTAGCGATCGTCTAGAAGGAATAAATAGCTCACCTCCACATAAGCAATGCGTAAGGGAGGCTGTAGATCATTGCCAGCTTCCAGGCCGTGTTTTCCGTCATTCATCCGTTGCAAAAACCTTGACTGTAATGTACAAGACCCAATAAATGAATTGATAAAGTGCACAAATAACAAGTACTTACGGCCTCAGAACCACGATCCCTGCCAGTAAGATCCAAGGTGATGAATGTCAGACCCAGAGCAATGGAGCCGAAACTAAGAACCAGCGACATGTAACTAGCTATCTGCGTCGGAGAACGCCCGGCGCCTGAGTCAACTGATTGGATTGCCAGAAATCCAACACCGAGGAGCACCGTACCCTGGAGAGATCCTCCTCTTCAAAATGATACTGTGAAAGCAAAAATTGACTCACAAGAAAATTGAGATTCTGGAGTTGTTCATTCAGTCTCGTGATAAATATCTTCCATTCTGAAGGCTATGATAAAATGTTTCCAAATCCGTGGTCGTGTCAGTCCTTGAAAACACCGAGGAGGAACTTCGATTATCCGCATACAAATGTATGGTGTTCGACGAACCTGGGTTGCAATGTGAGATATGGAGGCAATGGTAAAACAGGTCATGCCATGGAGGCGAGCGTTTCTGGATCGTGTAGCTTTAGGCTCCTTTTCAACCGAACTTGAAAAGGTGAAAACATGCTTGTAAGCCTGGTAAAATACAATATAGTGAGGGGACTTCGTGAAAAGACACGTCACTCACGCATACAAGCAATCGACCCCTGAGGAGACCGCACCACGGATCATCCGGGTCATAAATATACTGGGCGTACAAGAAAATGGGCCATTGGTCTCTGCAGACCAACACGTCGCCACTCCGGAGGTTTTCCTTGGTCCTGTTATGAAGAAGTGCGAATGAGTTCGTTTGGGATAGTAAAGCGATACATACTCTGGGTCGCTCCAGTCCATTCCAGCAGGGCAGAGTAAGGATCCTGTAAGCTCGTGGTTGAATCCACGGTCGATCTTTGAATTTCTGTGTAAATGAGGTTAGATCACGTCTCCTTTTGGGAAGGTCACGCACATGGATACATGAATCATCTACCCAGGGATTGACCATTGCCCGCAGGTTGTGAAACTGATCTGGTACGGTGATGCAGTTGTTATTTATATGGGCAATGATGAAGCCAAACTTACCACTGTCAGCAAAGTTGCGACTAGACCTGAACCCAATAGGCCATCTTGACCTCGTATTTGGCCAGTAGTAAACATTTCGTCTAGTGCCTCGATGAGTGATTCCGTACTTCTATTTCGTTCCTGCTCAAACACATCCAACTCTTCAACACTGATGTGATCCTCGTCTTCGTCATAAGGTGCTTGCCTGCAGGTGGTGAAACTTCCTTCAGTCATGCTTATCACCTGCGAGGGCGGACATTCCACATGTAATGGTGTAGTTGGGGATCGCTTGTTGTTGTTATTGTTACCGTTGCTTGATGCGACGTGAACGCGCTTGACGGCGCTCGATCTGAGTGAGCTGACGGACAAAGGCCTTTCGATCAGTATGAAAGTATCGGCATTTCCAAAGTATTTGCTGAGAAGCCTGATGGTAGCCCGTCCAAATGGGGGGGACCAGTCTATATCTATTATAGATAGTTAGTATAGTTAATCTGCGCTGAGGAACTATCAAATACACGACAGACCTCTTATCAAGCTCGTTGATCAGGTCTTTGTTCAGGGCGCAGAGAATCCTCAGCAAATGGGAAAAACATTACGCCATACGCCAAGTTCAAACTCGTACAGAAGATCGACAACGAGCGCAGCAAATTTATTTTCGCGGGTAATGGAAGGCGGTCAAAGGAGCTAATTGGAAAAAACCTATCTGATTTTCACTAGGTGGTGATTAGCGTGGAATTTTCTTGCCTATGAAGCACGCTGACCTTGGTATCCGCATGTGATAGAAGCACATCTTGCAATCCAGTAAGTATTCGCGGTCCCGCTGCCTCTACATACGCTCCTTTTCTACCGCTGTCGGTGCATACGCAGCACGGATATCTGAAATCGTATTTGGCGCGATAATCCTCTAAATCAGACGGCGGAACCTTTCGTCCCTCGCCATCGGCAGGCCTATGTTCACAACAGAGTCAATATTCAGGATCCACACGGAATTGAAGCCATAACTTACCAACACCACTCGATCATTGAGTATTCAATGGCTTCAAAGTATTTCTCACTCATGATGAAACCAATGCCGATGGCATTAAAGTTTCTGCACGTCCAATTTGTCAGACTTCGTTTTGAGGTGGGATACCGAGTTGTGAACTGAGCAACATACCATATCAAATGCGAGTTTGATGAGCTTTAAAGGCTTTAGAACTTACACTATGTTGTTCGTTTGTGTCTCAGTATGTCAAAGGCCAATATCTTGAGAAATAGAAATTGAATAAGCATCACAGTATGTGTGCAAAATACTCCTGCAATGTGTGCAGCCATGTTGAGAACAATCAAGACGATGGTGGTAGATTGTTATCAGGGTTTCCAATTATTCTCAGGCTGTTGACTCAATCCGAAATCTTCTGAGGGTCTTCCGAAATGATCCATAGTACAAGTACTGTTTTTACATGGCTCCTACAACTGCTTATCAATTTAATCACCTAGCCTTAAGTTATATAAATAATATATGAAATGCAGCTCATGGTATTACAGAAATTCCGAGTCAAAGTTCATTCTGCCTCATCGTCAGGGTCCCCGTCGTAGTAACACAATTCGTCAGGTAGAGGCGGTGGCATAAATCGACTGAGAGGCGACGCCACACCTACGGAGGTCAGTCAGTATGCTAAGAAAAACAAAATTTATCAGTGCTCACTAGTGTTGTCAGAGAAGTCAAATTCACGAGCATGTTCAATGGCCATTGCATAAAGGTCCGTCTCAGCTTGGGCACGACGCATCTTTGCATGCAAGATAAGAAACTCCAATGGAATGTTGCGCTCATATGGACGGTTGCCCTCGGTAGCAAGAACCTCTGCAATGAGTCCTGTTTGACAGGCTCGTTCTGCGTGAAGCACATCGCAGAATGCTTCCTGGACGTTGATGCTGACCCATGTGTGCAACAGGGGTAATGAAGGGCTGGCGCACTTTGGGGAAACTGTGAGAGTAAACGAGTAGATCAGTCGCAGTACTTACGTTGAAAATGTCAGATGTCCAGTTGTCGTCATGCGTATCGGCGAATTTAGATAGTGAAATGGTAGAGTCATGCAAAATGGAGCAATCTTCCAAGCAAGCGTCACCATTTGGGAGGGGGTAAGCGTGTCGTCTATTTAACCAAGCTTCGCATTTCTCTCGCGTTGCCCGTGGACAGCTCAAGGATGCACGTCCTATAGCATGTTTTCGAGGTTGCTGAGAGAGACCTGACGTCAGGTTTAACAACTGATTAGCAGTAATAATAATCAACTCAGACTTTTATTCGTGTGCCAAAATTAAGAAGCTCACATGTCTGGTGCTGCTGCAAGTGGTCGATGGCTTGGCTATACAACGACACCTCCATCTGACCTCGTTTCTTCTTTTCCTCCATGAGAAGATGCTCCAACATCACGTGTCTCCTTCTCTTGTGCCCACCAACCCGAATGCGCTGGTGTTGTCGCAGTGTTGCTCTCCTGCTTCGCTTCTATAGTGCGTTCAACAACGATTTCCCAAAGGTCACCAGGATAAGACCCGATCTTTGAGCAAAATGACACAAGTCTCAATTCAACCTCGAGCTGTATGGAGTATTTTTCAGGATGTCCCAATGGATGCAAAGTTAAACTGGCCTTGTCAATCTGATATGAGACCTATGTAGGCATCAAGTAATCCAATGCCCACAGAGTTTGAGATTTGAAGAAATTTCATACGAAGTAGCTGAGCCATCGAACAGCTCCGATATACAAGTTGACATCACTTAACAGCCGAAGACAATTCAACGGAAGCTCGATTCAAGTTATTTTGCAATGTCTTACTTACTAAAAATTTTGTAGCGGCGACTGATTCTGAGAGATCTAGATCTGGTGGAGAGAACCATGACGCATCTCGCCGCCAACTATGGCCAATCTGGTAAAGAGTTAGATTTGAAGATTAGCGATGGCGCCGGTGCCTGCGCCAATCTGACTGGAATACTGTTCCGCAGATCATGATGATAAATATATATATCAATGAGACAGTATCCATTCACGCACGAAGGAGCTGAGAAGGATCTGACAACTGAAGAAATGATACATGATCAGGCGAAAGAAAAACACAAAATAGCAAGAAATGCATCAGTAACTTAGAGAGAACGTCGAGGGAA
>JABBWB010001000.1:0-10263 GCA_016628085.1 Suillus occidentalis
GGATCGTGATGTCCCCGCCAAACAAATCTAAAAAGGCATCAGTCTGAGCAACGACCCTGTGAATATCACGTCCTCGGAAAAAAACAGGAAATTATTATGTCCTTGCCGATTGTTTAGTTTGTAATGTCGGTTCAGCAATATTATTTGTATTTGCCAATGCTGACCAGAATACACCGACTTACTCAGCAACGAAATCCGAGCACCCCATCGTGCCTTGCCATCAGTCACCGAAGGTTTTGTCATTAGAAGATTTCATCCGTAGTGTTCCGAGTCTGGTGCCAAAATACAAGTCTGCACAAACTAATTATTAGTGTCAGTTCATCGCAGTGGTAACTTGGCGCTTGTCTTGACGATTGTTGATCCGTAATTCGCTTCATTGGCTTGCGTTGCATCTTTCTTTCGTTGACTAGTATGAACACGCGATCCACTTCATTAGCTAGTGTCACATTTTTCATTCCATTGCACTAATTCAGGTATCAAATAGTGCATCTTGGTAAAACAACTTGACAAGTTGATTTGCAAACTTGTATTTCCTTCAGAAAAGTCAGATATTTCAAGGTAAACCCCCCCACCAGATTTACGGAGATTGTAGTGAATGTTGGCAATGTATAGTCAAATATGCCATTTTAATATGTTCACTGGTTCACTGATGTCAGGTGGTTATCAAAAAGCTCCAAGCGCATTTGGTATACTTCGAGGGGAGTGTCGTGTCGATAGACTTCTGCTTGGCGAGCCAGATCAACAGCCTCTTCGGTACGCCGTGGAAATTCTTGAGTGAAGTGTCGTGATGCTAGTCTAAAGTTCTCCACAGCGAGCGACAAATCAGCAGACTTGCGTTGCACTTTGTAACGAGACAAATAGGATTCATGTAGCTAACGTATCTATCCGGGTGCAGTGAAGGCAAAGCTTCCGATGGCAGAGTCGAATGGCCTCCCCAGCATCTTCATTCTTCTGGGGTTGCGCGAAACAAGAACAGAGCCCCAAGCTCAAATTGTGAAGATTTTTATGGCACTCCAGATCGTCAAGCCGTGTTGAACGAATCGATTCCCGGTGTAGGCTAATGGCCTCGTTGATATCCTCGATATTATCCAATTTGTCATACCTGGTCTGGAGCGCGAGAGCAAGGTTATTAAGTGTGTAATCGTGAAATGGATCCCCAAGCGGGCACAATGTCAGTGCCTCACAATGGAGGCTGATGGCTCTCATGATGTCATTAACATCACCACGTTTGGAAACGAATGCGGAGAGCGAGTCCTAGGTTGTCCAATGAGAACCGACGAGAATTATGCCCAACAGGACGCAGGCGAAGCGCTTCTTCGTACAAAGATATGGCCTCCTTGAGGTCATCTAAGTTGCCTTGATGTTCGAAGCGAGATGTGAGTGACAAGGCCAAGTTATTCAGGTAGACGAAATGTTCAGATTGTCCCTCGATACATAGAGAAACGGCCTCACAACGGCATTGTATGCATTCGTCTAGATCATCAATGCTACCGTGTTGTTGGAAACATCGTTCTTTTGCCTGTGCAAGCTCGTGAAGGGCTGTGTGACGGTGTTCGTTACCCGTTACCCAGAGGGCAGAGCTCGAGTACAACTCGTCAGGGGTGGATGCCTTCATCGGAAGCATCGCTCGGAAGTTTGTTGCATTCACGGATCACATAATCGACGCCATTGTCCCCCGCCACAATGTCATGAAGGTAGGTACCCTCCGGACAGAGGGGCAATAGTTTGCAGGACAGCTGCGCGGATTCGTGGATATAAATGGCGGTGCGCTCCTTGCTGCAGCGCCATGTCAACACTTCGGTGAGATGATATATAAACAATGGATGATCCAGATGGCCCTGCGGACGCAACGCAAGGGCTTCGCGGGAGAGAGAAGTGATAGCGTCGATGTCTTGAATATCCTTTCGAATGTAATCCTGAAGGCGAGCCCAAGCGAAGTTGGTGAGAGCCGCTGCACGGTCAGGATAGCCAACCGGACATTAATCCAGGACCAACTGAAAATCTGTACAGCATCGTTCAGGTGAGAGACCGTCTTGTTTGTCACGTACGTGGCAAATTGTACATGGCCCGCATCCGTGGTCCGAACAATCTAGCATTCACGAAGGAATACAGTAGGTGTTCCGTGAACAAAAGCCAACACCACCGCTGACATCACTCACGTTAAGCAGGGAGCTCTCGTGAGTGTCGCAAGGTTGTAGATTAGTGGCCTTCAACGTAAGGGAGGGGTGAATACCACGAATAGGTGGGATGAGATATCTATGAGATTTCATAGTTAGTAGATGTGCATGAATGAGAATCAGGTACTCACAGAAAGGCTCATGTACATTATGAAGCAACACATCCCATGATGTTTCAAGTTCTCCAACAACTTCTCCATTTCCCAGCATCCGATCGAGCTCGAAGGTATCCCTGACTCCACTGATAATGCAGGCGATGCGTCTAAGCATCTATAAAGAAAAGATCAGCCCTCGAGTTGTGTCTAAAAGTCTCTATGAACATATACAATGTCACAGCATCGGCCCACGCTACAGATTCGTCGGATGATAAGACTCTGATGGTTGATTTTCAGCGGTTGCTCGAGTCGAAATTGATGGATACGTAGATGCCTGCTTGAATTCGCTCAGAAGGCACTCGGAGGTTTATTCCGCTGATGACTGTAGATAGAGGGTGATGATTACGAAACGGATGCGAAGGCGATATGGAGCGATTCGCCTTCAAGTCTGATGTATCGGCCCTTTACGCTACAGAGCATGATAATGGGAATCTGTGGGATGAGGCAAACCGAGAAGGATGGAGGATGGGCTGGGTGGTAGACAGAATGAGAGGCAGACGAAGACGGAGTTGAATGACGTTCAGGTGAGAGGGAGTTGTTCAGGCCATGCTGTATGTGTATGTCCATGGTAGTTCGGCTACAGGAGCCTGTGCTAAAAAGTGAACTATGTCAAGGTCAGTCGACAGCGAGATTGACACGCCAGGGCATGCAAGCCTCAACTAGTGTGCTGTATATGATACAGATCAAACATGTTACTCTTAACGCATGCTGTTCGAGAGGTAGCACTCATTTTATAAGGCTGAGGTAAAATGTAGGATCATCCGCAGTGTAAACCACTATATAAAATTGATGCACGCCGGAGGATGTTGTGGAAACAAAGGTCACATTTTGGATGGCAGGAGTCGAACGTTAAGCGCGTCAAGAGGCGTCAAGGCTGGAAGTGGCAAAAGGATGCAAAACTATGAATTCAGCACCGGAAAAATCACAAACAAATGAGGCGATACCAGGGCTCGAACCTGGGTTTCGGGAAATCAGCACTTGTCAGAATCCCGAGTGATAACCACTACACTATATCGCCTTGGAAAAATGTCGTAACCCCACGCAACATAGACCTATTCCGTATCACGTCCATATGGCCTCCACCATTTGTCCTTGGCTAGTTCATCTATTCATCGGATTTTTTCGGACTCGCGTCCGGAAAAATCCTTGTGCTGGCTAATCCTCGCAGCCTGCGCTTCCGCGAGGCTAAGTGAGACCAATTAGGATGTCCTAACAATTCTAGACCGAGCGTTAGCTCGGGGTGGGGTGGAGTGGGGTGGAGTGGGGTGGGGTGGGGTGGGGTGGTATGCGAGCAGGTGGAGCCGCTGAGAGGGAGGGAAAACCTGAAATTCGAACATGTCCATGTCAAGTATGTATTGATGGTTTGCAAACCTGAATATGTGATTCTATGTGATTACATGGCAAAACGATCAAAAGAAGCCACTCAGCTGCCGGAACATTCCGTTGCAATTGGGCTGCATGATCCGACGCCATCACTCGGACTATGTCCGCAAGAGTCGTCAGAACCCCGTTCGATGCGGGCCCTGTGGAGCAACCCATTTGGCTATTGCTTGTGCGCCCATGCCTCGCCGACAAAGATCACCCAGCGGGGTTAACCTCCAAGAATATTAATAGTTCTGTGCTGCGGGAACAGGGCAGCCATATGCAAGTTATGTAAACTTGTTCAAGTTTCGTGTGAGATTTCTTCTGATCAGCAGGTGCATGCAGCGCTCTGCAATTTAGTAGCCATAGAAATGGTAAACTGCATTTGCGGTTATCATGACTGTCCACCTGACTTGCGAGATTTCATTATAAATATTTGAAGTCCTCGGGTCTCTCGTACCTCTTGTTCTCTTGTTCCTCCAAGCGCTCAGACATCTTTAATATTGCGAAGTAGCTCGCTACTTACTCCGCTCACGTCACGGTGTGTGGGTTACCTCAGTCCACTATGTTTGACGAAGAAAAACGCCCATCTTCCGATGAGAAAGAAACAAAATCCACAAGCGACGCTGACGGAAATAAACCCATTGTCACATCTGATGAAGAGAAGAGGCTCGTGCGCAAGCTTGATCGCAGGATTTTGCCCATAACATGCCTGCTTTATCTCTTTGCTTGTGGGTGATTTTATCATGAGAGCCAGCTGGCATGCTGTACTGATGCATGAATCAGATCTTGATCGCACAAATCTTGGTAACGCACGCCTTCAGGGACTTGCAGAGGAGAACCTTGGTGGCGACCCTACTGGTATACTGTTCGATTGGGTCAACTCAGCATTTTTCTTTTCATATGTGAGTATTGCAACTACAGTTCTTCGTCCTACTTTTGATTTCTTGTCTCCTAGATTATCTGCCAGGTGCCCGCAACGATAACCTCAAAGTTGTTTCCGCCATCCTATTGGATAGCAGGCGCGGCTATCGGGTGGGGTACATGTTCCACATTAATGGTAAGTCATGCTACCGCTCCTCTTCATGTGTAGATTTCGTTTCCCCTTGAAGTTATTCCTTGGCTACTGGGAATTCGTTCATGAGTATTTCCTCATGTGACGTATTGATCAAAACTGGTAAGTTACCAGCGCGTCAGAGCGGCCGTTTTCTGCCGTAAAATACAGGTCAAGCCTTGACGTGTGTTGATATAACTTGATGCTCGACTCGTCTAATCTGCAGATCAAATAGACCTTGCGGACTACCCTGTTTGAATACCTACCTGGCCTGGTTCATCTTAGACCATTTTGCAGCCTTTTTGTCTTTTTGATCAGCAATATTCGAGCCCGAATCGTTGCTCACGATCTCTTTTGCAGGCAACGACATTCAACTTTGGAAGTCTCATGGCTGCCCGTATTGGGCTCGGCGTATTTGAAGCTGGTTTTGGTCCTGCAATTCCACTTTATTTTTGTAAGACATGCATCACGCAATATATTCGCGGAGAAGCAGGATTGCTAACTCAATCATTCCAGCGTTCTTCTACACTCGCACCGAAATGGGCTTGCGCATGGCATATTGGTTTGGCTTTGCGGCGGTTGCTGGCGCCTTCGGCGGGCTCGTCGCGTTTGGTGTGCAGCAAGTGGGGTACGGACCATACCTCGCTGGCGTAGGGGGAGAGTGGGACTGGAAAGTCCTATTCCTTATTGAGGTTAGTACCAATATTCTATGCTTAGTGAAGGGACGAACGGCAATCGAGATGTTGATCCGCTCGCATGTATCTGGTCGCGTTTTGCGGTGTTCTACATTCTGGGATCTTGTCATATCTCATTTTTGGCCGATGTTTCGAGTCTCCCTGGCCTTTGAGATCGGTGCGCTAATCCCGTTTACACCGCGCAACGTCGCTGTGCTAGCCTCTCTTGCATTGTACTTGCCGCCTGAGAGGCAGGCATGCGACTGGTACTATTGGTGCTTTTCCGGAATACTGTGAAACACCCATCAGGATTGATTTTCAGGCTCAGGCGTGATTTAGATGCGCTTTGTCCATTGTAGACTTATTGGCTAACAAATTGGTTGTTCTCAGGGAATTCCGGCTCTTCTTCTCGGTGTTCTTACTTTCTTCGCGCTCCCCGACCGACCGGAGAGCACAAGATACTTGAATGCGAGAGAAAGAGAAATTGCAATGGAACGCATGAACAGGGGTACCAGCGCGGATGTTGGCGCTGTGATCAACAAAGGCGAGCCATTTCCCTTTCCTCGCACTACACAACGAGGGCTCATCGACTTGTCCTACTCCAGAACACATCATTATAGCTCTCCTCGATTGGCGCATATACACTGGCGGGATGATTTACTTTGGTGTAAATTGCGCTTTGGCAAGCATTTCGGCCTTTTTGCCGACGATCATCAAGACTTTCGGGTACAGTGTGTATCACCTTGTAGTCTAGAGACTCTTTGTTGATATTCTCGTTCCAGCCAACGCGCTTGCTCAGTTACTCACGGTACCGCCATATGCAGTGGCTGCTATCGTCCTCTGTGTGACGTCCTACACATCCGATCGCATCCAGAACCGTGGTTTGGCGGTTGCAGGTGCTTGCGCTGTCGGCGCTATTGGTACATGGCATTTAATCAAGTTTATGTTCAGAGTATTCCTCATGTGTCATTTTAGGCTACCTTCTTTTGCTCACAGTCCCCAGCAATGTCCACGTGCGATACTTCGCCGTGTTTTGCATCACGAGCGGGACATACACCTCCATCGGGTTAATAATCGCATGGTGTACGCTCTTTGTCACTCAAAGAAACTTCCCTCACAAAAGCTCACGTTCTCAATAGTTGCACATAATCTCGGGTCTGAGACCAAGAAAGCGACGGGTATCCCGATGTTCATGGCGATTGGGCAATGCGGGAGTATCCTCGGCTCGCACATATACCCTTCGACGGACGGCCCGAGGTACATGTGCGTCTCACCCTTCTTTCCTCGTCCTATGTCCGTATGTGTTGAACGATTGCTGGTGCAGCCGTGGCTTTGCTGTATCATGCGGCCTTGAGGCGTTTGCCACTGTTTGCGCGCTAGTGCTATGGGTGTCGTACACGTATGATAACGCGAAACGCGACCGCGAGCATGGGCGTCCGGACCCAGGTGCCAATGTAGATACAAGCAAATTGGCGGATAAGGTAAATACCGTCTACCTCTGAATGAATCTACCCTGACACCTTTCATAGGCGCCTATGTTTAGGTACATGGCTTAGTGAGGAGGGTATCTGTACAATGTGTTAATCACTCTTCCATATGACAACCTAATTGAATCATGCACCCCTCCTGGAAAGCAATTGTAGTTATTCTGGGACTCCCCTCGGAGTTGGCTGCGAGATTAGCCCGAGGCTATGGAAGGCTTGATATAATCCGTCTGGAATTACCGCTGTACATCCAGATGGAAAGTAACCGGAGGAGGTCGCCATTCACCATGCACTCCAAAGTGTCCCTAAGAGTCAAGATGTAGAACGCAGGGGTTCTCCACTGTTGACATACCCTTATATATAAGCCAATTCACGCTACCTTGACTCAAGTGTGAAAGATTCAGAGTCAAAGAACAGCTCGCGATACAATTGAGCAACTTGGATGGGTCGTCATAAGTTATTCAAAGAGTCAGATGAGTGGGTTTGGTCTTGCGTAGCGAAGAATGACTTGAACAATTTGATGGCCATCTAGTTCTGGAAATGCACATAGAAGGAGGGTGAAAGTAGAAATAATGCTGCCGTACATGGTACAGTTTCGCCGATAGGAACTGAACAGTTCCAATTAGATGACATGAAGCCACCCATCTTCAAAAGGCGTTTTAAGAATATACATGTTAGATGAATCGACTCAATGAAAACATGACCTGGAGCAGCCAGCAGTTTCGTTACTATGCATTCAAAAGCGCCCGGACGGGCAGTCCAAGCTCCCGGCAAATACCCTCCATGTGTTCTCGTTCCCTGTCAGTAGCATTATCGCCGAACGCAGCATCCGTTTCTTCCAAGGTCTGTATAATCGTTAGCCATATGCGACAGGACATGCAAAAGTAAAAATTTACTCGGCCCTTGGTCTCTGGGAAGAAGAATACTATGAAGCAAGTTGAGCATATTATTTGACGCAATTTTGGGATTCGACGTACGAACTGAGAGTAACGCGGCAAGAGAAAATCCGGCAAAGATAAAGTACGCCATCCCCCCCACATTCAACATTACCGGCGTAACGAGCCCAACCACACTAAAGCATATCAATAACAAAAAGTTGGAGGAGGGTAATGAAATCGCGCACAAGTTCGATAACCACGTAGTCGATGTAGTGATGGAGATGCCAGTGGACCGGAGGTGTAATGGGAAGATCTCGCTGGGAATCACTAGCGAATGTATTAAATCCTGGAAGAAGGTACAACGAGCCGCTCACCCCATCCAATCGGAGCCCACGAGTAAGAGAAGTTGACATCGTAGACAAACACGAAAACTGTAACATAGTTTAACATGTTCTGTAGGTAATTACAGCGCACCTACCAATGGCGATACGAGCCGCTATTGCATGTGCTGGCCAGTCCTTGCCGTAAACGGTGACAAGAGAACCCACAATTGCCAGACAAGTGAAACATCCAGCGGCGCCAGAGATTAACAAAGGCCGCCTGCCCAAACTATCGAGAAGAACGATAGCAGGTAAAGTAGCAAGCATCTTGAAATAATAATAATTAGGATGCGGATACGTAACATTGCTCATACTGTGAACTCACGTTTACAATTCCATAAACACCAGTGGCAAACAGGGAAGTAGTGTTTGGGTCAAGGCCCAGTTGGCCGAAAACTGTGGATGAGAGTCAACTCTGAACTTGTCAATTAAAATCCTTGGTAAGATTTACTCGTAGGCGCATAATAAATGAGAGCCTTCAGCGAAATAAGCAACGTCGGTTACAGAAAGATGAGCCGCCACTCACATTTATCCCCTGGCAAATCATAAATCACTTAATGATAAGACAGACTGATTCGAAAACCCACCATAAATTGTTGGAACATCATAGTAAGGCAACCAACAATGATACGCTTGGACTTCGGCCAGCTAGAGATCAATGCCAAGTATTTATTAATTATCTGTCTGATTGGCCCTGCATTAGGATGTGCCTCCTTCATGGCCTCTCTCGCAAAACGAACTTCAGCCATAATCCCTAGGAACTCAATGCGAACCGAGTGATTGTCAGCGGGCTTCCGGCGAAGACGCGACAGCTCCTCCAGAGCCTCCTCCTCGCGACCTTGCTCAACGAGCCAACGGGGCGAGTATGGCATGAAGAGCATGCCGATGCCAAGACACTGCACTTCTATATGTAAGAGTGGGAGGCAGAAGGATATAGCCAACATACCAAAGCAGGGAATATTTGGAATGCAAGCGGGACTCTCCATGACGCTTCAGTTTGACCAGTGCAGCCGCCAGGAGGGACATCGGTGTAAGGATTGAACGTAGGTCTGCCGTTCAAAATTGCCCCGGTGTATGCTATTTCAGGGGCACATCGAGTTCCCCCGATATGTGATGTGCCATATGCAATCCAGTCTTCGAGTAATGAGCGCATGGATATATATGAAAGCAGACAGGCACGCACAGCTAACAAGAATCTAGATTCTGTGGCGTCAAGCATAACCCCAGTACTGAATGTTTGACTCACCCCAAATGTGATAGCGAGTTGCTGCAGGGAAACTAAAGATCCACGAATTTTGGCACTGGATATCTCGGCGAGATACATCGGGATGACGTGCGTAAGAGAACCGATTGCCAAACCAGCAACAGCGCGACCGGCGAACAGATACACTAGCAAAAAAATCTCCAGCAAAGCTGATAAATTTGAACGAGATAGGGTTTACCGGGAGACGTTGCGCCTGCTTGAAGTGAACTACCAAGAAGAAAGATCACCACATTGCATATAATGTCTACCTTTCTCCCAATCTAGGTCGTGTTCGATCACAACTCGTCCTGTCTCGCCAAATGATAGATCTCACTTTGTCACATATAGGGCCGTTTACATTGGATCCGAACCAGGCAGCTGTGAATGTGGATCAACTCGCGGACGCTTGCCACAGCTTGCCACATGGACTTGCCGAGCAAAAGCGTGGAGACAAACCATCCCTAGAAGTAGTGTAACTCAGATAAGCACAACGACAGTCGGATTTTTACCCTCACCTTCAGCGTTGCATTCGTGTAGATTGCCGGGAACTTCGCTCCAAAAGACTCAATGGCGAGCACGTTGCTCACGACTCCCTGTTGCGCAGTTAGACGTGTACCTACAGGCTACCATAAGAAGACATTGCCAACTCACCTGGTCGTAGCCAAAGAGCTGTTGAATATACGCGACAAGGCATAGTGTTACCAACGGCCATCTATCTTGTAACAAATAACTCACGAATCCTCCGAGAGTTGAGAACAACGATATACCCAGTCTGCGCCACAAATATATCCTATCATTCATCCACGACATATCTACAAATCGCTCACATGAATTTATTTTCAAAAAGGCCTCTGAA
>JABBWB010001001.1:0-10261 GCA_016628085.1 Suillus occidentalis
TGAACATCGCGTAAACCGCGTAAACCGCGCAAAGTAAGTTAATCATAAGTTGTTGCTTTATGAATCGATACATTAAACTAAATTGTAACAGAAAAAATCCGTATATACTCGATGAGGCTCAGGAGGAGGAGGAGGGAAAAGAAGAAGAGAGAAGAAAGAGAAGAGAGAAGAGAGAGGAAGAGAAGAAGAGAAGAAGAAGAAGAAATAGAAGAAGAAGACAGAAGACAGAAACGATAGAGAAGAAGAAGAAGAAGAAGAAGAAGAAGAAGAAAGAAGACGAAAGAAAGAAGAAGAAGAAGAAGAAGAAGAAGACGGGGGTGGTCCTTCGGTGCGGTCGCCCAAGGTTACACGTTTATTGGGCCCATCTGCGAAAGATAGGTTGGCTGCAACCTACGACGATATGGCCACTCGGTTCGAACGGAATGCGACCACCCTATCACACGGTCACCAGGTTCTCATCGAAGACAGAATGTATCTGCTTCACGTTCAGAGTAGGACTAATTTTTTTTACTGACTTAGTATGTACTCATTGCTTCCTAGGAACTTCTACAGAATATGTTGCCGCACACCTTCGGAAACAAAATTACTGTTACCGTGTCAGCTTGGGACAGGGCCAGTTTACGTAGTGGCAGACGTCTGAGAACGATTTACAATCGCTCCTTCCTCTCTCTATTTCGCCGTAAAGAACTACACTCGTATCAAGGATGAAGAACGCGAAGCTGTCGAACGTTCACGAACCCAGCTTCCCTGATACGGCGCTGGGTGAGGATCACCAAGGGCAAGTACAAGAATGACGTAGGCAAGGTCTTCAAATCTAAAGAGGACCTTGTCGAAGTCTTACTTGGTGCCCCGGAATTCCCTTACAAGATGCCTCGGGGAACTCGAGCACTGGCAGAGCGATCTCGCTTCCCGAATGGCAAGGTGGGGCAGGGCATCCGACATCGTCTCGAATGGCGAAGTAGTGGGATGGTCGTACAAAGGAGAGAGCTACTATAAAGGACTCGTGCTCAAAATTTTCCACCGCGATTGCGTAGAACTTGTCGCCTCTCCTCATGTTAACGACATTCAGCTCCATATGGAATCTGGGTGGGACATTCCCTTCCTGAAGGCCACCGTGGTGGCATTCTCGATGCAATTTTTGCGCGTGGGTGATTCAGCCAGGGTCATCAAAGGCTCTCTTCGTGGAGAGCTCGGTACTGTCATCTCTACTGACCATACCTGTGATTCTGTGGGATTGGAATTCAACTTCGATGGATATCTCGAAGAAGCAGAAGTTTCACTCCGGGACATAGAGCGCGTTTTTCGGGTTGGCGACACTGTAAGAGTTGTTGCTGGTCCATATATGGGTTTGGAAGGCCACCTCATCCAAATGAGCGATGATGTGTTTCACATTTGCCAAGAGACTACTAAGGAGGTGGTAAGTTTCTGGCGAAACTACCCTTTGAAGGACTGCTAACTCGTGATACATAGGTTGAGGTTTCAAAGTATTATCTAGACCGGCGTCCTCTGAGGCACACTCTCAAAGCGTACCTGCCAACCCAGCAACATTTCGAGCCTCCCTCCGGCTGCGATTCGATTGAAATCGGTGATTACATACAAGTCTTGGACGGGGAACACACTGGGAGACGCGGCGTCGTGAGCTGGTTTTCTAAGGGGGATACCAATTTGTGGTTCCGGGATATCTTCACTGCGAGCAATACGGAGCCCAGCCTGATAGACCTGGCGACTATCTCAGTTCCTGTTACAATGGTCCAGCGGACGGATCTTGCTCAGACCATCGTTTTTACAACAGAAAGGGGTTACGACGTTAGACCTGGAGATACTGTGAGTGTCACCCGCAGGCCGGAGTTTGGAGCACAGGGCCTTGTGCAGCACGTAGACTTTCCGAACGCTCGCCTGAGTCTTGTATGTGACGGCGACAAGTCGCTCGTAAGTATCATTCACTTCGCCTCAAACATTTCTAATTTGTGACAGCTTGATGTTCCAATCCGATTTACCACCAAAATACACAATGCCAGCTTGGATTCGTTTAAGAAAGATATCGGTCATGAAGTATTTGTTATCGGGGGTGAATGGAAAGGCTACCGAGGCACCCTCGACAGTCTTTCCGTCGAGACTTGCACTGTTGCTTTGTGCGGGCAGGTGCGCACTACACTCAAACTGCACGATGTTGTCACCAGGTAAGCAGTACATATGTTTTCCAGTAATGTAAATGCTGACTACTGCTAAGGTATGGAATGAGATTAAATGGTGTGATGCTCCAAGGCCTGGAGTTAGTTTCATTCTGCGATATGCGCAAAAGGTCATACTTGGCGCCCCCACCTCGAAGTGTTACTCCGCCTGTCGAACATATTCTAATTAGCTCGTCGGTTTCGACCACGGATTCCAGTCTTCTACCATCCAACGGATGGACCGCATGGTCCAGCAGTGTTGGTGCAGAGCATGACCTTCCATCGAGCATCAATCCCAGTTCGTCATCGGCACTCCAGCCGTGGAGTGTTGATGTGCTCGACATCCGGGATAGCATTGAGGCTAGAGCCGAGAAACTGCGAGAAACCGGTGAGTTCTTAAGGGGGGTATTACAACGTTTACTCATGTTATCGTAGGCCTGCTCCCTTGGTTGATGAGCAAGGAGTTTTCTTCGAACTCTCGGGATATCACATATTGTTCAAGGTCTCGATGGGGTTCATGAATGGCAGATTACAGAAACGGTTTGTGTCAACGGCATGTCCAGATCCCTTCTGCGGTGAGAACGGACCCACACCCGAGGGTTGCATGGCCGTATTCTGCACATCCAACAGTGCTG
The DNA here is from genome assembly GCA_016628085.1 of Suillus occidentalis. Taxonomy (NCBI): domain Eukaryota; kingdom Fungi; phylum Basidiomycota; class Agaricomycetes; order Boletales; family Suillaceae; genus Suillus; species Suillus occidentalis. The sequence goes on from JABBWB010001001.1 coordinate 2,807, forward strand.
GCGCCGCAGTCGAACACTATCATATCCCCGCTAGCGACTTGAGCCCGGCTCCTCCACGCAAGAAAAATCAAGAGTGCCTTATTCTTGATGGGATTCATCGCGGGCTTATACGAACTGTTTCGAGGTGTGAAATCACCAAGAAAAATACTGTTGATATTATGGTCACGCCTACGTCTACCGTAATTTTACGTTCCGATCAGATATGCCTGGTGGAACGTTCTCGACAAATGATGCAATAGAATATGTACTTTACTATACAAGACTCTTACTCCAAAATTGTTCGGGACAAATCATACAGGACCATTCTTGGCGTTGTACAGACTACGATTAGCATCAAGTGCAGGAATCCAGACATTACAACCAACCCGCCTCCGAATGCAGCAACACAGATGGTAAATCGCCTGATGAAAGACACGCGAGCAACCCTTTCCCCGTCGTCAGGTCCATCTTAAGGAAGGGACAGAATGTCAGTTGTCGTATATCTCGTTCAGTTGTCTAACTCATTTGCTGTTCACCCAGGTTCAACACTTAAATTTATTCCTATTTCAATAAGTGAAGCAAGCTCGAAGATACACTCATTTCGGGTACTGCCGGCTGAGTTTGATTTCATGAAGTCATTCACTATATATTTTCCAGCGCTTCGAACTGTTTCTCTTTTCCGTTCTCTATGGTCTGTCAGTGTCTTGCGATTGTATGTTTAGTACTACTACCTATTACAATATTGTAGCACAATAGCATGATAGTTGTGAGTGTGCTTCATCCCGAAGCAAATTTAATAGCCTTGCGCGTTGTACGCGCTGGACTTTGCTGTAAATTCGAGACCGTAAGAATTTTTATTTCGCTCTGAAAATCATGGAGAATTGATGCGACTTGGAATAGCCCAAGGTCCAAATGACACGAAAATTGTGCGAAATCTGCAAGACAGTCCCACAGGTGCGGATCACACCAAATTTCATATCTTGTTCTAACATTTAATGCTTCGAAAAGTAAAAAAAAAAACGTGTTTTACTACATGACATTGCGCCAACGAGCTAGCCTAGTAGCTGCCCGTTCGAAATAGTGGTACGCAACCCTCGTTCGCCAAAAACTACGTCGTGCGCGTCTCATTCCCTGCCAATAGATTCTTATCCGCTCCGTGATCCTCCTCTTCACCAGGTGTGGTGCTCTTTTCTATTGATCATCTCCCTCTTGTGAAACCTCTTCATTCCAGGTGAAGAAATCTGGATAGAACGCGGGGGACGCTATGCCCTCTTGAATTTGATCAAGCTCAGGCACGTTGATGCCACATGGCATATGGCGCTCGAGGTTGTCGGCGTGGTAGTATTCTTCCAGCCATCTATACCTGTACGTACTCACCCTTTCTGCGAGGTGTGCAATATCATTTTTAGCGTTCTCTAGCTGTTCCTTGACACGAAGGAGCTCCGATTCCACTCCGCCTTGGGGTCCTTCGTCCATACCTAGGGACAGAATTTTCAGTCACGTTCGTATCACGACTTCCACCTTCTGAATGGTAAGATCTCACCAGTCGTCTGAGTTCCTCGAGAGACCATGTCATTAATCTGAAGCAATTCACTGCATGCTAAGTCTAGTTTTAAGCTGCTCTCTGCAACGTTTTCAAACTCACTTGCAGTCAGGGTCGTATTGCTCATCGATACCAGAGCTCCTTGGTTTGTGCACGAAGGAAATTTGGAAGCTTTAGGCGAAATCATGAGTGTGGTATCGCAAGGCATACTGAAGAGCCTACTTGAGTGTGACATTACTTCCAACGTGGGCGCATTGTCGCAGGCGCTTCCGAGGGGGGGAGTTGGACATGATTAATTTAAATGTCACGAGTTGTTGCGACATCATAACGACTTATGTATCTATACGGTTGATGATGACAAATCTCGTTGCACTGCCAGGTGGGACGAAAAGACTGCCATCATCCATGATGACGAGGCGTTTTTCTTCTGCGAAAACTATGGCGCTCGTGCGGCGATATTATTTTACCTTAACATGGTCTATGGCGCTCGGATGGCGAGCCTTTGTCGTAACATGATCTATGGCACTCGTATGGCGAGCCTTTGTCGTAACATGATCTATGGCACTAGGATGGCGAGTTTTTTTTTTCATCACGTCATTTTCTGCTGGGACGTATAAAGCATCTCACCGGTATTAGAATTGCGTACTCCGGCTCATAATGAGTTCTGACGAAAACCATCCCTCCAGCGATCCCTCGCGCAAGCGCAGCAGTTCAGCCCTTCAATTAGGCCCGCGTAAAAAGGCGTGGGTGTTTTTTTCCAGGCGTTGAACCACTGTTTTCCTGACCTATCCTCCTGACTAGGACTTCGTCAAATCCCCTCGTTCTCCATGGCCGACATTTTGGTCGGACGGTGTTTGCTCTATGCAACTATCCTGCTCTTCTGACTGCAGGGATTCTCCGACTCGAAGAGCTACAAGACTCTCCCATAGAAGACTATCCAGCGGAGTATGTTTTTATTGTGACAATTATATGTCGCCAGAATCTAAGAATACTTACAGTGTTCGACGTGAACATAAAGTGTTCTTGAATCTAATAGATTCATATCCTGGTCTTTTAGATCGTCTCACAACGGGCGAGGAGGATGATGTCATTCACATTGGAGAAATGGTAAGCATTCAAATCGGAAGTTTCTTGAACTTACCGTGTTGCAGCTGGGTAAAGGAGCATCTGGTGCACGAGGCGACGATACTAAAACTCTCAAATCTGCCGTTCTCGAATGGCTTGTGCCCAGAGGACAGGTGGTCATACCGCCCCTCTCCCGGAACATTAAGTCCGACCGGGGATTTAATCATGAAATCACCGGTGCATTACTCTGCCCCGCAGGCCTTGACTGGTCAGATGCAGCGTAAGTCTTTCCACCGTTGGCTCAACTTGCTGTCATAACACTACGAGTCAGAACCAAACTCAGTCTTAAGAGCGGTGAAACCGCAGTTCGCGGTGACCAGTGGCCCATGTTCTTGTACGCTGGGTACGAGTATAATCCCGAAGATCCATGGAAAGGTTTACTCAGAAGCGAGATACTCATATTTGTAAGCTCGTTCTGTTGGCGATGATCACTTCACTCAGTCATCCCTTGGTAGGGTTTCAAACATGTATTTACGTCTCCAAGTTCGGTGGACAGGGAGCCAAAAGCTACGCGATCCGGCAACGCTTACCTTCACGGCATGAAGTCTGTGACCAAAGGGTCACTGGCTTATGTCGCCACACAGGTGTGTGGGACATTTGATCATGCACGCCTCAAATTACTGATTTTTCGCTGAGATTCGGTTTGCGTTGAGTTCATCGTCCGTATTTTCACGCACAGACACGGTCACGGACTCCGAAAATTTTTATCACAGTATCCTCGACCTGCTAGAGGATCCAGATGAAAGTGAAGAAGTCGTCGACCTCATGACGTGGTGGACGCGGTGCGTGATTCATCTAGTCATTAACTGTATACTCACACCTTGACATAGCCGCATATTTCCTAATTCCTCATCTTCACAGCGTGACGTCAGCAAACACAGTGCATTGTCTAAAATACGGGAAAAACGCGCTGCTTTACAACAACAAGCTAATGCTAATACTACCTGACTTATTTATTGTATACTGTTTTGTTTGTAATTCTGTCCGTTGTTCATCCCAATCATAATTTGATTAATGGAAAATAAATACTACCTTGTTGTGGCGAAACAAATGAATTTCTGAGTGTCATCGATTGCCGCTTTGAAAGCGGCACATGTAACAATAGAGTTGTTTGCCAAACGCTCAGCATCATGCTATGATATGACAGCCCCATGTTATCCCATAGCATGCAGCCAGATTTACCCCATCACAAACTACCTATCTAAAGCCAGACATCTTCGGTAGAAAACCAGCACCGTGTCTATAGCTTATAACTCAATATCATGCCTTGACATATAGTCAATCTTTATGCACCTTCCAATCACAATCTATCCATGTAGCCATGTATTTTTGTGCCAAATGCTCGGCATCGTACTATTATAGGACAGCTCCATGTCATAACATAGCATACAGCCAGATTTCCCCCTTCGGAGGCTACCTATCTAATGCCAGATGTCTTTGGTAGAAAACCAGCACCATGTCTATAGCTTATAACTCAATATCATGCCTTGGCACATAGTCAGGCATTATGGAGCTTGCAATCACAAGCTGTCTATATAGCCATGTATTTTTGTGCCAAATGCCCAGCATCATGCCATGACATGACAGCCTGGTGTCATATCATGACATACAGCCAACAAATGCAGATTCTCCCATCGGAAGCTACCTATCTAAAGCCAGATGCTTTTGGTAAAAAACCACCATCTCGTTTATAGCCTACAATTCAATATCATGCCTTGGCACATAGTCAGGCATTATGGAGCTTGCAATCACAAGCTGTCTATATAGCCATGTATTTTTGTGTCAAATGCTCAGCATCATGCCATGGCATGGCAGCCTGGTGTTGTATCATGACATACAGCCAACAAATGCAGATTCTCCCATCGGAAGCTACCTATCTAAAGCCAGATGCTTTTGGTAAAAAACCACCATCTCGTTTATAGCCAACAATTCAATATCATGCCTTGGCACATAGTCAGGCATTATGGAGCTTGCAATCACAAGCTGTCTATATAGCCATGTATTTTTGTGTCAAATGCTCAGCATCATGCCATGGCATGGCAGCCTGGTGTTGTATCATGACATACAGCCAACAATTGCAGATTCTCCCATCGGAAGCTACCTATCTAAAGCCAGATGCTTTTGGTCAAAAATCACCATCTCGTTATAGCCTACAATTCAATATCATGCCTTGGCACATAGTTAGGCATTATGGAGCTTGCAATCACAAGCTATCCACATAGTCATAGATACACTTGACAATAACAGTACAGTATGGTAGTATATCACAAGGAGGTATTATAGGTCTGCCAATATTATAGGTGTGGGGCATATCACCTATGTAGTCTACCTATCTATTCCTTTGTTATGTGATCTGCAATTGTGATATATATTTTTGGAATTGTAGGTCAGATAAATTTAGCTAAATCTTTGCCATTCTCAGGTTGAATGCCTGATGACACTGGGACAAGATGTTACGATCTTAGATGAACGCAGAATGTAAGTATCAATGTTCTTGGTCGCGAGGCTGACCATTTGAATTAGAATCAATACCGGTAGCAGTGTGCGAATTTTCTCGTTGCATGAAAGTCGGAATTCATAAGCTTCCCCTACAGCAGGGGTCGCCTTGTCGCATTCACTTCCTCGATTCAGTTTGAAGATGAGGTTTCCGACCAAAGGTATGTGCTTCTCTGGGTTCTAAGATAACCTCATGAAATTTGTCACAGGCATTATCCGACAGAATGTGACGGCGTCAATTTCTTCGAGGACAGCGAGGCATTGCTCGAAGGCACTGCATAGCGTATTGTAGGTGTACCTTTAAGTATCGTTCTGGTAACCTAATCAACTCCCCTCCCACTCATTCAAACTAGATAAGACTTCACAAATCATAAGAAGACTCGTGCTTTGCCCATCAAGAACATCTTTCATCCTAAGCAGAGCTTCACCCAGGACCACAACTTCCTTTGCGATCTTGAGTAGAGATTGATTTTGTTCTTCTTCAAGCGATTCGAATTGTCTTCCGAGCTTCTTGCGCTTCGATGGCGGAAAATTGATGTCAGGCACTGATGGCAATGATGCTTCCCGCATGGTGGTAGTGTCGCAAGAGATGTCATGCGAAGTCTGCGCGCGGTTGTGAGTACATCATTCGCAAGATGATGAAAAACCCGAGCGTGCACTCATATCATCCTCATCAGATATCTTTCGTTTAAGACTTAATGCATGAATATCCCCAGAGTCACCATTGCCAGATTTTGATGCCTGAAATCAGACCCGTTAGAATGATTTCGTTAAATCTGCGCTTCTTCGACATACCTGCTGTAGGTCTGAAGGTGAAGGTGAGGGTTCGCGGTATTTGTACCTTGTCATCTCCCTATACTTATAGCAGCCACAGGAATACACAGAGGCGCCTTGCCCATGCACATTATATTCATGGCAGTTCTTGTGGCTTTCTGGGGTAGAACACGGTGATTGATTGACCTCTTCGCCTCTTTTGGGAACCTTGAAGTTAGCATCCAGCAAGATGTCTTCAGCCCCATCGTTGAAATCAGAAGGACAGGAATCCCAGTCAGAGTCAAGTGACATCGTTCTTGCCAATTCCTCTGAAGGGTGAGTTATTATTATAATTTCGATCTCACGCCCCGAATAGGATCTTTTGCCCTATATATCCAAGCCATTCCCGTGAACTTGTACATAGTTCAAATTTTCCATTAGGTGAGCATATATTATGACACATGGCCACTGCTCACGACAGATGCGAGCCTGACGTCCTAAATATCTCAACTGGAATACCACGCCTGGCTGCTCGGAGAGGAGGAGAGGAGTACAAGATTGAAATACCACACTACTCCGACCAAAATTTCCTATTTAATTTTAACGTTTGAGTTTGATAAGTCTGCCCTTCTATAATGTCAATCCCACCATCATCACTTAAATCTCTTAGCTCTTTCCAGGAAGATGTCATGGGGTTTTCAAACAACTGTCACAACGTACAGCATGCTGAGCGCAAACATGAGATGCAGGCATTTATGGTATGGAAATATAATTTTCGCTTATCTGTATTAAGCACTGAGTAGTTTAAATTTTGATATAGATGACGCTTGACGGCATTGAGCCGGATGAAGATGACGAGGATCTGTTGTTCATTCAACTCAGCGTTGACACCGTATATGCAAGTTACGCTGCAGCACAGAACCGTGTCCGGCAGTACACCCAACTGTTGACGCTTCTCAAGCGTGAGGAAGTTCTATGGGCAGAAAGGGTTGAGAAGGCAAAAAATGTATTGCCTGAATACAAGTCTATATATCGGATGCAACACTGCCAGGCAACTTGAATCTCTTTGCCGCTCCTTCTAAGTTCAAATTGTCGTTCGCCTTGGTTATATTTTTATTTCATTCTTAGCTACGATGTCCTCACACTTCTTTTTGTTCCTTCAATGCTACAAGTGTACTGTACTTGTATGTACCGAATTTTGATTATACAAATATTACCTGTCAAGCTGATGACTATGTGTGACAGCACTGTTGCATGGAATATGTATTAACTATTCGTTGTATTCCTCGAGGTTTACACGTTTGCATGGCGCTAGCTAGGTGAACAAATATGGCTAGATGCCCATATGAGGATGTTGGTACACTAGTAGCTATCAAACTGATTCAAACAAGATGTGCTTCTAGTTGTCATATATACGTGGTACTAGGGCTCAATCTTTTTATGATTGTAGCAGCCATTGCAATAGAATGCACCTACTTCGTCCACCCGGGGTTGTTACTCATCATCATCCTTCTAATGGTGTCCTGTGGTGCACTGCGTTGCTCGTGGGAGAAAGACAC
>JABBWB010001002.1:0-10260 GCA_016628085.1 Suillus occidentalis
CGTCAAAATCAGTGGGGTCCCACACCGACATGATCATCCAAAATGTAATCGTGACGAGTGCAAGAATACACATGTAACGACGGCAAGCAACAAGTCTTACAAACAAGACTGTTCAAGGACTGTCACCAGTGACCACCATCACCAATACAACACCCTGGCGAGATGAACTATGATTCAAGTACGTACGATCAAAGATAAAAACACGACACTTACCTCAAAGTACGTGTACACGGAGCGGAAATTTCAGCCTCTGGGTTCAGTGCGCAGATAACTGGAGGATAAAATCACATCATGGTATCAAGAAGAGCTTTTATGTTTTGTTTTGGCAACCACACTCGGATCGATACGAATCCAGGTTCCCACAGTCTATGATAACATTTATGGTCCGTTCGGACCAATTATGGCCCAGCCGAAAAGCTGTTCGGAACTTACTGTGCAGACTTTGCAGAGGATGATCCCGAAGGGCTATGGTGTGCGTCACTTAGGCACCACCACTTGTGTGCAGAGGCCAAATTGGCTCGAAGTTTGAAACCTAACCTATTATGGTAACTCCTGCAAGCTGCTGCCAAAGTCGACGTGGAGGATGGAGAATCCGCTTCGATATTGTTGTTGTAGGCTTCGACCTAAGTACAAATAATAATAATAATATAGTTTTGTGTATGGCGCAGAGTGACTGGCCCTTTCAAATCCATATTCCACTGGTACAATGAATGACCAAATGACCAAAAAAAAACAATATGGCATCTGTTTCATTGCAAACTATCCACTTATGGGAGCATCGGACTCACCGTGACAGGTGGTTGGATGCTTATTGGTTGGGGCTTGGGACCAAAGATGCACAGCTGAAGGTCCAGCAATTCAGTTCAACCAAGTACAAGTCCCACCGACAGGTTCTGGAGACTGTAGCACAACTTTTTCACTGACTGTCAGCAGGGTAGATGGGCTGCCATAGTAACGAGTGGCCAATCTGACTGCTGACAAAAATTTTGTCTCTGTCAAATTTGATCAGATTGAGAATTGCTCTTACAGTTTTGTTCATCTCATCAAAAGGAACATTTTTGTAAGACCAATTAAAATTCTGACATTTTTTCAAGATGGTAGGATAATAGCACACAATTGGTGGTGTCTAAGTGACTCGCACCATAGCAACAACAACCATTCGAGCTGAATCTTCAATTATACCTTCACATCCTGGATTTTATATTAGGATGTCATCTTCTGACAGTGCTGATTTTAAAGCTCTCTGCATACTATGGCCGCCTGGGGGCTCTGATGAAGCTCAAGCGTCACGGCCCGTCTGCAAGATGTGCTTTCCGCTGCAGTCCCAGTCGATGCGTATGGGAGGAAGCGCTTCGTAATCCCATCCTCCGTGACAGAGTGGCACCATAGGTTTTGTGAGACTTCATTGGTCAGGGCTGTCTGGGTAGCCCTGCAGGTTGTCATCGCAGGTTAGAGAAGGCATGAGAACATGGACAAAATGCAATCCTGCCGCCAGTGCCAGATATATGGTCGGTCTTCATGATTTGCATTTAAAATTTACTTTCTCTTTGTCTACGCGAGAAATCTGATGGTGGCATTATACTACTCCACTCGGCTGAGTGGTGAGTTAGAATTTGCTAGTATCGTGTACTGTCATATTAATCATCTGGAAAGTCGTGGGGATGGTGTTGCATACTCTTGCCATCATCTGCACCATCTTCAGGCTTGTTTACAGAGGCTGGATGCATAACTTATGGTGGGAAGATGCATGGGCAGCATGTGCACTGATCGCAGACGGTAGAATTTTCATTGTACGCTGCCCTGGACAGCAAACTAACTACATCCCCTCAGTTGTTTGCCTGGCATGCATCTGGCTTGACAGTACGATAAGTTGTGAGTAGTATTTGACTTCGTATCTCAAGAATGATCACATCTTCATACCACTCCCAGCATGGGCCCTTACAATCTCTTTTACAACTGTCCTGTGGTGCGTGTCATAGCTCACTCGTTTAAATTTCTGACTGACTGGTTCAGGGCTGCGCGTATGAGCGTCATTTTCTCGATCATCCCCGTTGCAAATCACTCGGGATCCAAGATTCACAAACAGATTACCTATCTCATCGCAGCATCGTTTGCGTGTATGTGGGCCGCGCTACTCGCCCTGAAGATTCACATGTGCAAATTTCACTCCTGCCGCATGAGTAAGTCGGTGGTGCTCTCGTTTTTGATCAGTCAGTACCTATGCGCTTTCTTGGGGTGCAATGAGCCTTAAATCATGGGTATTACAGCCGACGTCATCGCAGATACTTGCCTTGTTGCTGCTCCGCTTCATCTCTTGAGAAATGTAGGGCTTTCGCGTAGCAGAAAAATACTGGTCCAATCTGCATTTTGCGCATCACTCCTCATCACCGCCATCACAATCCCTCACTCCATACTTCTCCTTAAAGTCTATAACACAACTACGCTCATGTTTGCGCACATCAAGGTATGCATACTCCCGTTCTCGCACTGCTTTGCAAAATGCGACTGAAATTAGGCCGCCCTCAGTCTCATCATCTGTAACACCCTGGTGATCGTGACCTTCATATACCGCGTATACTTGAAGGATACTTTCGATCCCGACCGGTCATTCGCATCCAATGGAGTCTTCACGAGTGTCATCTTGACGCCGATGGGCAGTAGCACGAATGCCTTGAGATCGCTTTCTTTTCAAGAGCGGATAACCTCGAGACAGATAAAGTCGCAGACTGGAGAGATGAAGTCGAAGGATGAAGCTGAAGACGCAAGTGTGCGTTACGCCGAAGAGGGCGCCAGTACTGAGAATAGCTAGAAACATTCGAAGATGGCGAGCAACGATTGATCAGGAAGGAAGTGGTAGCCCTGGTTTCCGTATTACCATGGACATTCTACATATGTAAGGACGGAGCAATCTCGTATTTTCGTGTCTCCTCCTATGTCACGACGTTTTCGTATTTTTGGTCTCACTGTTGACTCCATCTCGATTGTGTGATCACGTTGAGATTATTATTACATTTAGCATACCCCCAAATGTTATAGGTACTTGTAAGTGCTCTAAAATAATTGTGATGAATAACGAATGAATGATACAACGCTGGTGCCATGAGATGCAATGAGTGATGGGGGTATATACTACGAAATAAAATGAATGTATTCGGTGTTCATGAACTAATCAGTTGAATGAATGTTGGAAATGGGTGCATCGACTAGGGTAAGGAAAGGTGCGACTGCGTTCAAGGGGCCAGGGGCATCCATCGCTTTCTCAGCAAGGAGACGGCGGTGCGGAGAATAGGAGCGAGAACTCCTCAGATGAGGTGGGAGGTAGTGGCGCGGAGAACAAGTGCAAGGAGTCCAACACATTCTCAGATGGTGTGGGAGACGGTGGAGAGGAAAAAAGATCCGCAGATGAATCATCTTCTTCATCAGATTCAAGTTGGGAATGAGACAATGCCGGCAAAGCAGCGGCCTGCTCAAAAATCGAAAACGAGAAATCACCCGCGATGATTGGTGCAGAATTGCCAGATGGCGGCTGCACAGATGGTGGTTCGGATGTAGATGGCAGGGGAATGGAAGTGTTGGCCGGGGTCAAAAAATCACCCTGGATGGCCTGCGAGGGAAGTGCGACAGCTGGCTGCCGCTGCACAGAGGTCGATGGACCAGGCTGGGTTCCCGACATGGCCTGTGCACCAGATTGTGGGGCCACCGAGCCTGGTGCGGGTCCTCGGGCTTGGAAGGTGAATTGCCGCTGCGGCATCACCACGGGTGCCGCAGCCACGGGCGTGCCGTTCTCGGCGGCCTGAACAATGTTTGGTGTAGCTACAGGCAAGGGTGTAGATTGTTGAGTCACCGAGCCTGAGGATGACGGCCCAGCTGCGAATGGGCTGTTCCAAAGCACTGCAGAACTCGCCTGAGGAGTTTTCGACTTGTTTCTGTCACACTGGTCAGAGAGTCTATGTCTTCTCAGTGCATCCGGGCGCATGAAACTATAAAAATCAACATCTCAGCACTATGGTCACGTTTGAAAGAAGGGTACTCACCTAGTGCCACACTCTGGGCATACATTATCAGAACGGTTTTCTGAAGAGTCAGCCTGATGCGAGTTCGTCTGCGTCACATGCTTGTGAACGCTGTACTCAAGCATTGGCTTTACTTTTGTGCATGCCGCTTTGAGGCATTTCCACCTAACTTTTCCATCCAAATCAGACGGCGCAAGTTCCTGATGAAACCGCCATCAGTGGGATGGTGAGAGCCAGGCAAATATAAGGTTAACTCACAAAATCGGGATCATCTTGTGGACGATGACGTTTCTGCTTCGGTTGTATCGCATCATCACCATCCACCGCCTTCCTCTTCGAACTCCGGGTTGAACCCCCCTCTACTGGGCCTAAGGGTGGCAGTTGTGGAAGTTGTGCTTGCTGAAACAGTGGGGGAGGATATGGTGGCCCGGCAAAGGGACCAGGAGGGGGCCAGTGCGCAGGAGGAGGGGGGACATGCGTTGGATGACCGTGATAAGGCGCTCCAGAAGGCGCCACACCATGAGCGTGAGCTCCCGGGTAACCAGCATGATACTGTCGTGTGGGGTAGCCGTACACTGGCCATGGGTACGGGGCCCCCTGAGGGATGGGGGGAGGAACCCTGGCATTCCACATTGGAGCCGGCATACCTTGAGGTCCATATCTGGCACCGAACCCCGCACTCTCATTGGCGATGCCGTTGAGTGCGTTGGGGAGAAGGCCAGGCAAGTTCGGGTTTGGCAAGGCAGGCACATTAGCGGGGTGCGCCTGTTGATGAGGCGGAGCCTGGGGCTGCAGTCGTGGGTAATAGTGAAAATTGTATACGTTTTGAGGTCCATGTTGCTGTGGCAGAGGTGGTTGGGCTTGTGCAGCTTGAAGCTGGAACTGCGCCCGTTGAGCTGCATCCTGTTGAAGCGTCCTCATCGCCCTCAAACGGTCCCTCTGCAGGCCCAGATCCCTTCTAGGACGCGAGGCCCCCTCCTGCTCAGCGGGAGTGCCAAAAGTAAGGTTCCCGTGTTGGGGCGCAGGTCCTTGAACTGTACTTGTCGAGCTCGACGCGGGAACAGTGGCATTTGGAACGACAGGTGTATTGTTTGTGGAAGATGAAGCGGAGGTGTTCGGGATGGGTAGACTGGAATGAGCTCCGTTGTTGTTCATGTTAACAGGTGGAGAATGTTTCGGTGACGGTAAGCACTAGCGCGTGGTTAGACCTGGTAAGTAACAAAAGCAAAACGCGTAAGAGTAACACAAGTTAGATAGCAAGATGTGATGTTTGGAACAGAGTAGTGAAAAGTGAAGAGACAGAAGTGCTGGTATATAGATGGTTGAGCTACCGTGGCTTCAAGCAGTCAAAACCAGTAATCCTTTTTTCGTGTTGTGGACCAAAACGTGCCGCATTAGCAAAGCGGGTCATACAAAGGAGTTGATCCACAGACCACATATTTTGCCAACGAACAATCGTACAACTGTGGGGGACTCAATAAGTTAGACTGTAGTTTTTCAAAGCTCCAAAAATTGTGCGCAAAAACTCATTTCTTAACGCGACGCGCTGCATCAGAATTTCAGGTTTCGTCTTTGGCGGCTCATGTTCAAGGAATTTTCTTCGTGCATAGGGACTGGTCGCTTTCATGCTTTCGGGCAGCCCTCAGCATCGAACATTGGATACTCAATAATTTGATTGATATCATCTATCAACACAAAACACATCAGACAGGGGCTGCATGCTTGACGATACAAATAAAGAAATATCACGTCGAGCAAGGTGGCACGTGTTTGTAACATATATACACAAGGTTGAATTTCAGGCTCACCAGTGTGCATTTGAATATGCCCTTTGAAAGGAACAGTGCAAGACTTTCGTGATTCCACATGCGTGATAAGCAGCTACGTGCTCTGGAAGTTGAACGAACTGACATGATATTTCGAAAGTATGCCTACACGATCGGATTGGCAAAGTGAGTATGCTTGAGAATGTGGAGGACAACTTTGATCGGAACTTGAAGGTACTGCCACAGCAAAATATAAGATGCGGGTCCCAAGAAAAACGCGGGATCGTCTTTGAAAGAGGGTCTGGAGATTCGAGAAGCGGAGATCGATATTGATATTTATTGGAAAAGATCACCGCTTGCTCGATGTTTGTGATCACCTGTCTCGTCAGGCACACATCGACTCCGCAAATGATCAGTGCAATCAACTTTGGCAGCTTTCCGAAACTCGGAAGAAAGGCCGTGGCACCACAATCTATCCATATCGAAAGTTGGCGCAGACCGTGCGCTTCTATGGGAAGAGCACCAAGGAATTGCTCTACCTCATGTATCGTGAAGCGTGCAAAAGCATCAAGCAAGAGCTCTTCCAATCCGGTGACATGAACAATCGAACTAGCGAAAGGTCCGAGCTAGACTCCCGCAGCGCGTGGGAACCGAATGCGCAAAGGTTTGGGAAGAGAGTGGCGGGAGGGAACTGCTCGAAAAGCCTCTGTAGGACGGGGCCACTAACACTTAGCTTCGGGGCTCTGTATGTCCAAAGCGCTTCTTGAGAATCAGAATCAGGCACAATAAGCCTTCGCACTCTCGACGCGTTGATTCGCAGGCGCCCCCACTCACTGGGAGTCGGCTCTCTGGAAAGATGCTGCAAGTTAGAGTATGGTGAGCATCGTCGAGTCGAGATTCAAATGGTATACTTCACTCACGATAGTGTCATCCTTAATCTCCAAGGTGTCTTGCGGTAGACGCATGATGAGGGATACCAAACTCGACCGTTTGGACCAGAGGATATCAAGAGCGGGGCCTGCCAACCAGGAGCAGGTCATCGCCACCCTTACGCTTGAGATATTGAAGCACGGAATAGATGATATCTTCAGAATCAAAAGTGTGATGCATGATGGAAAGTTGCTGATAGTGTTCAGGTTCAATACCTCTTATATAGTCAAGACCCGCAGTGGTCTTTTGGTGCTGTGTTCGTGTGGTTGTGTCCACTCAAGGAGCACGTGACAGCTTCAATAGGCTGCTTCCTTGTGGATGGATGGATGGATTGAGGTTCATAGAGGTCCGAGCGAGTTTCATATATGATTTAGGTCCGAGCAGAGATTCAATGTACATATTGAAATTCCAAGTGATGGTCCAGACCGTCTCAGCTGAAAAATAAACACTTCGGTCAGACCTGATTAATTGATTGTGAGTTAGAGCACGAAAGGGATGACTGGGACAACGAACGTTAAAGAATTCAGGGAAGCACAGTGCAACGGCAAGGAATTGAGCCCAATAATCTCGCTCACTTTCAGAATAACATGGACTGGAGCCCCGCCTCCAGATACTAAAGGAGTCCAGATCTGTTGTGAACATGTGAGTAGTACTTGGTTGTAAGCATCGGGGTGGCCCTGACCTGACTGTGAGATGTCGACGATTAGCACAGAGCCAACTGCTTAACCATCCAAATCAACTGACGAACAGCACATAAGATGCAAGGCTACAACACTCACTGTAAGAACAGCCAACATCGACTCTGCCACGAATTGTTGTGGGAGACCAATTTGGCCTGATACTCTTAGCGTAGGAATGAAGGCGTGCGAAGTTGTAGGATTACAATAGCGACAACAGGTAAAGGACGTGGGCATACTGTGCAACAAGAGCGTTGGGCGCTTAATCGACACAGCCAAGTGCTAAAGCTGTGAAGTGGCAGTAACTGGACTCACACAAGGAAGACGGACGTTTTGGAGACTTGAACGACGACACATTCCTGACTTGAACTCCATCGAACGCAACACCACTCCATCGCAGCTTTCGTTCCGCGCTCGTCTTTCTGTGGACAAGTCAAGTGCATCTGAATCCTAAGTAAGTGATGGAATTTGGTGGTAAGAGCTGGAATGATAACGCACCCATTAAGTGAAACTCGAAACAAACATCATGGATGCCCCTACAATGCAGAACAGTCTAGCGACAATGCCCTTCCGAAAGATTAAAGTAGATGGCCTGAAGGATATCCTATGCCTGCCAGATGGAAAGCAGATCATCGCCAGTTCATGGGACGGGTCATTCCGAGTCCGGGACTTGGAGACGGGCACTCAGGTTGGGGAGGAATGGGAGGACAAAGATGACGATGTGTGGACTATGGTATTATCACCGGACGGCAAGAAAGTCGCAAGCGGGGGTGTGGATGGCGCAGTGAAATTGTGGAGCGTCGACACGGGCAAGGTCATCAAAACATGGACAGGACATACATTGCGGGTGAAGTCTGTGGGCTGGAGTCCAGATGGAGGACGAGTGGTGAGCGGATCAGACGATGTAACATTCAGAGTTTGGGATGTCGAGAGTGGAAAATCTATCCTTGGTCCAATTAACACAGAGGGTGTCGTGCACGGGGTTTGCTACTCACCCGATGCCAAGATGATCGCCACTAGTGCGAAAAATGCTGGGCTCAAAATCTGGGATGCCAACTCAGGTGAATTGCTCAAAACACTCGAGGGAGATTTTTGGTGCCTGGGATGGACCTCAGATGGAAAAACGCTTGTCGCTGAAGCTAAGGATCGAAAATCGACACAGCCACATGGACTGAAGTTAAGCTGTACAAAGACTTCGTCCATGCGATTTCAATATCTCTCAATGACCGCATCCTCACAACCATATACTCCGACAAGACAGCGCATGTTGCGCAACTATGGGACCTCGAAACAAATAAACCCATCGGAACACCACTTCACCATCAAAAAGACGTGAAATCTGCGATGTTTTCTGTAGATGGAAAGTTCCTTCTCACTTGCTGCGACGACAACCTTATTTACACATGGGATGTTTCCGCTATCGTCAAAAGAGCTGGCCTTCCGTCAGATATCGTAAGCATAGATATATTTCACTTTCGAGGACACTGACCACACATCCAGCTTGATGTTACACCGCAACCAGCACCAAAGATCAAAGGTGCTCGTGTTCCTCCAGGGTTTTTTGACGATGCACTGCGAGAGGCTAATGTATGTCGTCTCCTTTTGCTATTCGATTCTTTGACAAATATATTGTCAGTCGCGCATTCGTCTATCACAATCCCATGCCCCGCCCACTCCAACACCACATCAACGCACCTTCAATCCCTTTACCTCAGTCTGGCGCAGCTCGGAGCCACATGAGGCAACTGAGTCTGCCACCCTATCCCGACCTCGACCTTTCAGCTGGACCCGAAACATTTCTGGTATACTGCGCAGACGAGATCGATCGGACATCCACTTGCGAGAGGTCGAGGTCCCTTACACAGCGGGAAAGCCTGTGCGTTTTTTTTCACTCTTATTCTCCTTTCGCCAATAAGTCTTTTCGCACAGAGGAATTATCACGCGGGAAAGAGAAAGATGCCAGCCGCTAGCTCATCTCAACCTTCCAATACCCATACCACGCAGACACACAGCGCAGCAAACCAGAGCACACCGTCATCACCTCCAGCTGCTAATACTTCGTCAGTACCTGCAGTAGCTGGTACCCCCGGGACAATGGGAGTACCTTCACGTCCCCATAACACTGTTACTGTATGGCGCGCTCGTTTTGTGCGCTTGCTCTGCTGTGCGCCTATTTAGCACACCAACGGTCAACATTAGAGACACAGTCGCGCCTACGCCACTGGCTTCTAGACCACCGTTGCGGTATGATACACGGCAGACGCTGGATTGGTTTCTTACTCGGATCACACAAGGGAAGATCCTTGCGGTTCTTATTTCTCCTTAACATTTTCTGTCGATTTATCAACTCCCAGTAAACGTCCTGCACTTCGTCGTTGTATCTCACTGCCTACTGTTTTCTTTTTTGACAGTCTGACTAGGCGGACCCTACAGCACACGTCATGGGATATGTACACTTTGCAGTACGTATATGCGCTAGTAATTTTGCGTTCAGTTCTTATCGATACTCGATACTTGCATGAATGAACACCGCGCTGAGCGATCTGATAAATAACCCACAGCGAAGCGGTTTATCGCCATGACTAGGATGAGTCCTTTGCAAGGGTCTCAAGCTGACATTCTCTTGTGGCCAAAGGTGAGTACGACTTCTGTAATCGAGTCAATCCTGGATCACCGATGCTCTGTCCCAGTACTACTATGGTGCGGCTGTCGTCCGTTGAATCAGTTGCCTTCGTTGACTTACCCCGATAGTTGCATTGACATCGCTTTGGAAATTGGGTGAGCTATAGCATTTATCACGACCATGCAATGATTCATTGATTGTTATTAACACTCAGATGTACGACTGCATACTTTGCGTGCCCGACTCGGTAA
>JABBWB010001003.1:0-10253 GCA_016628085.1 Suillus occidentalis
GTTTCAGAAAAAAGCTAAAATCAAGCTTACCGAGATGTCATGTTGATGGTTCACTGTACTGAGTACTGAGTTTTTGATGACTCATCAAGAAATCAATTTTACCGTGAAAGTTAAATGCCAAATTTGGGGTGCGGAGTATATATATACACTAATATAGGGGTCAGTACCATATAGGTATACTGGCCTCAAGACTGGGGAAATTTCGATACTGCTCCTCGCGAGGTGATACATGTCATGTTAAATACTGAATGAGACTCAAAGGGAAATGTCCAAGAAACAAATTGACCGGAAGAGACAAGACAAAGGCTGCAGCAATGGACACGACAGAAAGATGAAGGCAGTTGATTATACAAAGACTAGTACAAGAGATGGTCATTCCTTTGTACGGTTGTTGACTACGAATGTCGCATCAACATCTATTGCATCAGAGAACCTGCTCGAGTCTTCCCAGGGTGGTGCTTGCGGGCAGTTTTATGCTGATTTTGGGAACTCAGGCGAGCCAACGGGCTTACACTGGAATCCCCGGAGAATGAAGGGGCATGATAAGTAAACGAAAAGTCACTATCTTGCAAGCCAGCAAATCTGGCAAGTTGTAAGGGGGAGTCATGAATTGAATTTGCGATAATAATGATCTCCCGCCGTTCCCTCAGGCTTTCTCAAACAGCTCATCAGCTCTGTGTGATTTCATTGGGTTTGGAAGTCAGATGTCGTGAAATAAAACAGGTATTATTCATCAGCAGAACCTTTCGCACTCGACATAGGTTCGACGCTCTCCGTGGCATCTTCTGATCCAAGAGGGAAATAATATGGAATGAATTTTCTGATTGCAGCCTCATAAATGAAGATCCATGCAAGAGCATTATTGCCACGTACTCATATACCTTCTGGTCGCCGTCTCTGCCGGTAAAGATGACAAATACTACGTGGTCCAACTGAAAAGTAACAGTTATGATCATCGCAAAATCATGGAAGTGCTTCTAGTCACCTGGTTGTCTCCTTCCAGGAAAATGCGTGTCTCCTTAAGCGCAATTTGAGTTGCTTCGTCGATAGGGTATCCATAGATGCCAGTTGAAATTAGGGGAAAGGCCTGCGCGTCAATCAGAGTGGCATGACGAAATTCCTTGTCAGAATGAGAATTATTCAAGCTCACAATGCTCTTGCAATTATTGTCTATCGCTAACTGAAGACTTATTTTGTAACATGATGCAAGTTGACTGGCCATAGCTTGCGTGTCTGAAAAAGCACTCCATCTTGGTCCTACAGTATGAATAACGTGTTTCCTGACGCGCGGGATATTGAAATGATGAAAGTACAATGAGCGCCAAAGATGGTGCACTTACGAAGGGAGCTGGAAGCCTGGAGTAATTTTAGCGTCTCCAGTTGGACAAGGAGACCTCCCAGGATACAATTCTCTGCCTTTATCAAGCGAATGGGAGAAGGTGAGATTGTGACTAGCGCTGAGAAAGGGAGCAGATCGTACACGCTTTAGCGAGTGCTGGGCCAGCGGCCATATGAATTGCCCCATCCACTAAACTTTGTGAGTTCCATATGACGGACGCACTTGAGAGCTCAACAAACCTCCGCCTCCGCCTATGAATAGTTCAAATGCGTCAGGAGCTGAGCGCTTGTATACTACTGTGGGCCTCGACTTACCCTGCAATGTCGAATTGGCAGCATTGACGATTGCATCCACCTCGATTTTAGTGATGTCACCTTGACTTGAACGGGAATTAGAAGAGAAGAGTTCAGGAGTGCATTGTGACCACTGGCTGACTAGAGATGCACACGACTCAGAAGCGATCGCTTGGGTGGATAAATGGCTGATTCGACGTCGTGGATAGTAGCATTCGCAAACAGTTCGCCCACAGTACGAATGCTTTGCAGCTGAATTGGATTAGGCATTTGGTTCAAAGCAAAGGTCTGAAGGGGGTATGAGTGATCGTGAGATTATCAGAAGACGACTTAGGAGAGACTACCTTGCCATCACAACGATGATACTAGGCCTAATAGAGCAAGGCACAATACCAAGCTTGAGAGGAGTCTAGCGTCGCAAGATCGAGAAAAACACTTTCGTTATAGTTTCTTGTTCGAGTCAAATACAAAGAGTGAAGCTAGCGTCTATAATTGTAGAACAGATGCCATGTCGTTTACGAAGGTAGATACACCAGCTGGGACGCTGCCAGCAATGATAGTACAAAAATGCCACAATGCGAGCAAGTAAGTGGAAATGTGTGCGTAAATTGGCTGATACGAAAGACTCCAGGAAAGTATAAATGATATGAATGTTTCAGTTAAAAGATACAACATTAAGTGCACATTGGGCATCTGAAGAGTCGAATACAAATGAGATGCAATCCTGGTAACGGAGACAGGGACGGACCGTTAATATTAAGGTAATAAAAACAGTCATGCTAAAACATAGGCATAGGCTGGTGCCAAGTGGTATCCAAAGCTGGGGAACCGGCTTGAGATCTGTCTCCCATCGTCGTAGTTGGAACAAGGGTATTTGCTATTGACTGAACAACCGGAATTTGGTCAGAGTCCAAGCTCCGTACGACACTGGTGATGGGCTCGTTATGAGGATAATACGACCTGCGCTTGGTGGACATAAAGTCATAAACGGTGAATCTAGCAACGAAAACGATTTAGGGATATCATGGCAACCTGTATGGCGAACCTACTGCTCTTCCAACTGCCTCACTTCCGGCTTCATTTTGGCTAAGTCTGGGTTTGCCTTGCGTTTTGTGTGGGTCAGTGGTTTTTCAACCATTAAGAACTCATCGAGTTCGTGAGTTACGTCAAAATTAGCTTTCTTCATCTGCAAGGTGGTGAATATAAAATTGATCAACAGTTTACAATACTCACATCTGGAACGAAAGGAGGCTGAGCTTCTTTTGTGTCCAATACTTCCCAATCTATGCCCTGCAGCCACGCATGGTTTTGAATGTCTTGGAAGCCTTGACCGTGTGGTCGGCAACCTAGACGTTGGCTAACATTACGTTCAAGTAACTGTGACCATATTAAGAAACAACGAATGCTAACGAACGTTAGCACTCACTGCTTGCACGAACTTCACGCAGTTTGGGCTGCATTTCTTATGGGCATCATCAGGAAATTTCAAAGGATCCTTGAGGATAGAGTTGGTCATCTTCTCAGATGTGCGCCCATCAAATGGACGTCGTCGGAACAACAACTCGTAGATTGTGATACCAAAACTCCACCAGTCGACACACCACGTGTATCCTCTCCTTCCAACGACTTCGGGAGCCATATATGCCATACTCCCAGCAACACTAGTGTGTAACCGACGTTCCGAATAATGAATGGCAACATTGAAGTCAGTGATATGTGCATGACCCTTGGCATCAAGCACGATGTTGTCTGGTTTGAGGTCACTGCGGCTCCAGTTAATGACCAAGGTATTTCGCTGCAGAAGAATCTCACCGATGAATAATGCGCTGCTTGTGCAAATAAACGAGAGCCGAGGCTAGCTCTGCAGCCCAAAATTGGACTACGTTCTCGCTCAAGCATAATCTGCTTTCTAAATGGACTAGACGTGGTACATGATTAAGAACATACCAATGAAACAAGGCCGCGATTGACTCACATCGGAGGTCTCCACCCAGCATGAGGTCTAGTACAAAGAAACAGTTTTCATCATCTTGGAATGCATATCGTAAGTTGACAACAAAAGGGTGGTCAATCTATAAAGGAAGTAGTTTGAGAATTGAACGTGCAAGCAAAACAGTCACGACGTGCCTCCTCGAGTAATCTCCGCTCTTGTATGATATTTGCTACAGCCTTTTGTTTGATACATCGTGCTTTATCAATGTATTTGAGGGCGTAAAGCTTCTTAGAACGCTTGTGTTCGACTACCCTGACCTAATCAGTCACTGGTTTGTGAGTGGCCATGCAGAGAATCAAAGTTGGCCGACCTTGCCGAAAGCGCCTTTGCCCACTGCTCTATGGAGGTCGAAATGAAAAAGATTGACTTCAGAATCAAAATCCACCGGTTCAGAAAAACAGCATCCCATGGCTCATCACAGGATAGTGTTGAAGGTTAACGAGCAAGAGGGGAATTCAGGGGACTTTATTGAAGGAGGGAAAACAAAAGGATATTGCTCGCCTGGAGACTTTGTATCTCGATAAGGAACAACTGGACTCGGATAAGTGTGTTCTTATGTTATTTACGGTTGATTTACGGCACAATATGATAATAACAACTCGCTTATGTAAACCGTTAACTCAGCATCACCGTGACTCTTCGGAGTCACCACCTCTGTGACCTGACTCGACTCAGTGCTTGCTCAGTGAGACTTGAGTCGAACCACCTTCCCAATCGACTTGAAACCGTGCGAGTGATCATCGATCAGGCCTGAGGCCTAGGACTTCCAGGAGAAAATTCGCTTCTCCCTAACTAAGCCACCCACGATTTGGCTGACATGGATGCGGAGGAGCAAATAAGTCAAGGGCTGCTCGCTCCTTCACAGGAGTTTTTGGCGTCTGTGAAGGTGTTCCCGCTTATCCATTATTTAAAAAAAGATGTGATCGTGAGTTGCGTCTTCGCACTCAAGCACGTGTTATGATTGATTGACGCTTTGGTCGGCCATCAATGCAGAACACTATTGGTGAGAGACTTTATTGCAATGCCTGTATTATTGATACATGTAGTTGACGAGCGTCTCAGATAGTCCGCTTAGTTGGGAGTACGTTGATATTGCTATATTTTACAGTACTTTATTCACAACATCCTCACAGGCAACTTACGGGCTCGGACATCAATTTCGCCATAGTGCGCCCCTTGGTCATGAAGTACGCGAAGCTCAGGAACATGGCTACAGTGTACGCATGCATGGTTGTTCGTTCATACTTCTTAGCACAGTCAGGCTCGGACTTGGCTCACGCCGGGGTGATGTATTCGCGCGCCACGCTTTGTGAAATTATGGCATTGAAGCTTTCGAGTCACTTTGCATCGAACAAGATTCAGTTGGTAGCTGTTTTAACCACCCTCTGGTGCCCGTTAGCAGGAGCGCCAGACGATGTGATTGAGGAAGTGAAAGACTCGATTGGAGGGGAAGATGAGTATGTTGATGACCCACAGTGCGCCATTGAGGTCAGTTCGGGCCATATTTATTTTTTCAGGCAATATCAATGATCCTCGATAAGATGGCAATCGCCACGAAGGCAAAAACTTTTCTGGCTTCCGCGATCGTTCAGAGCGTTGTGACCGACATGTACAATGGGCGCATTATAGTTTCCACCGCCGGCAACAGATCGATGGTGCCAGACAATTACAAGCAGAGGGCGATCATGTTGTACGACCCGCGTACAGCACCGACGCTCGATCATTACAGGTTCATCAGACACTCGTGCTTTTCACGTCGAGCTCACATTCTATCAGATTGAGAGTTCCACGATATTCTGCGATCTTGCATTTTGTGAACATAGCCATACTTCTGGTGGTATTTCTTGCATGCATATGGAGTAAGTGCTCAGCTTGGCTGCAAGTCAGAATAGCCAATCATTTTTAGCACAAGATGTCTCTCATGTGACTCTCTGGGAGTCTGTATTCTTGGTTTTTGCGATTGCCTTTACACTGCAAGAGTACACGGCTTCTAAGGAGTATGGGTGGGCTAGTCAGTACATGTTCAGCTGTCACATTTTGATTCCTGATGTACTTGTGCAGTTTACATTGCCAACGTAATTTCATCTTTGGGTCTAAACTCCATGGCTGAACTCCGCTTCTCTAGATATGGAACGTTTTTGACACATCGTTTGTCATAATATTTCTCGGCTATCTAGTTTTGCGGGCGAAGGGGCTTTGGGACGACAACGGTCAGTTGTATCGCTCGTGTAGGTGCCTGGGACTCAATCAAAAATTGCCATTAGCAAAGATATCTCAGCTTGCTTTTGACCTGCTAGCCTGCGGCTGTTGCGTTCTTGCTCCTCGGTATATTTGGACTACTCGTACATTATGACTTATTGATTTCTTTACAGGCTAGCTTTTTATGCAATAACCAACAATGTTGTCGTTTTGTAATTGTTCCATTCTTCTCTTTTATATTCCTGCTAAGCTCTCTACTGATAGGGCATTGCGCGCAATGATAGCTGAATTTATCTTTTTCATTGGCGTAGCGGCGGTTTGTTTCTCTGGTATTTTGCTGACTTTGTACACCTTGGGTAAATTTTAAATCACTCGTACCCCTGAGACTACTGACTGTTCTATCCAAGCTTCAGGCACATGGACAATACGCAACATCGCTTGGCTGATGGTTCAGATATGGTTCGGCAGCACATATCTCAGTTTTGGCCAAGCAAAAAGCTTCCATCCCGTGTTTGGTCCCATTTTAATGACATGCTTCGCGGCGCTGTCAGGCACCCTTCTCTTGACCAGTGCGTTTTTGCTGCTAATGATTACTGGATCGTTGTTGAGTTGACATGTTAGTTCTCATTTCCATTTTGTCAAATACCGCTGCGCGAATCGATGCAGTAAGTGACAATTGGTAAGTTACTGAACCTGCGCTCAAATGACATGCATTTCCAGAACGGCCACCCAAGAGGTAAGGAATCACAAATATCCATCAGTAAATCACTTGTCTGATTCCGTGTCAAGTTTCTATTTCAATGCACTATATCAACCATTCAAGGGTAAGGCCTTTTCGATGATGCTTTAAATCGTGATACGCTGCGGCTAAGCCGTCTTGCCAGTGTAAAATCGGATGCTCTATTCAGCTATCAGCCTCCTTTTAACATTCTCGCCTTCGTCATACTCAAACCCGCAAGTTACATACTTTCTCCCCGCTCTTGCACTCCGCGAACGTGTTCCTGATTAGGCTCACAGTAAGCATTCTTGTATTTTTCTATGGCACTACCCACAGACCTTTCCCTGCACCATTACCACAGTCATTCCCTGTTTTAATCGCTATCGCCATGTACGAACGTCTCCTGGCTTCTGAACAGCGGCAGCGTGATTCCGGCAAGGGTGCTGCCCGCAGTCTGTATCACAGTATCCCAAGGCACATTAAGAATATGCCATTTATTGACTATTTTGTCGGTTCAAAGTCGGCGGACTTGTACGAGGCGATTTTCGAGGTCGAAGATTCCAGGGATTTTGAGCTTTTTGATGACTCAGAGGAGGACGAGTCCAGCCTGCGGTCGCCACTCACACCCGGACATGAAAATCCCAGCCCACCACCCACCCCGGAACCGCAGTGCCGCAAGAGACCCACGCCCACGTCCAATAGAAGTCGCAATCACAACCCCCGAGAACTCGAAAGGTCAGCGCACTGCCCCCACGTTGTCAGAACCAGTCGGGCACAGGAAAAATCCTACCTTGAAATACGTCTACTCCACTCACAAGATTTTCTCACACGTTATCAACCCCCCGTCATCTGCTTCGGCAGAAATGCTACTGATGTTACGAACATGGACAGGCTGGACTCCTCTATCAAACAGATGAAGGAGTGTTAGAGGATTGCCGTGAATTACCGGTCCGCAAACTAAAGACGAGATGAAAGAGTTACAAGTGAGCCGACATGTCATCATCGTGGTATGAGATCATAAACCGTTTTTAACTTTTGTAGGACCGTCAGGCTCGCATCGAGAACATTCTGTTGACCTTGACTCGTGGAATGCGAAATGAGACGGAAAATTGACGGTCCAATACTGTATAACTCTGCTTCAATGCACAGCGCTGCACCATGTGATGACTTTGTCGTTTCCTCGTTCCGAAAATGATTATATGAAAGAAATGCTTCGATGTTGTCTTACGTAATCTTACCTTGCTGCTTTCCGGAACGCCTTCGAAGTACTAGTGATATTGACCGTAAAATGACCTCGACGCCCCCGCCAGCTGGTGCTTTTGTTGTCCCGCCAATACCCCGTCTGCCATCCACAGCAGGTTCGCGTAACCGAGTTTCAATAGGATCCTCCTTCTCGTTTGGCCCTCAACCGATCATTTCCTCATTCTCTGCGGCGGATATGAGTGGTTCAACACATAGTCGACCCCTTGCGCTCGATCCAAACCGTTCCATGCTCCCAAGCTCGCCCAGATCATCTCTTCGGCGATACCGGCGAGCGAAAGAGAGTATCGGCCGTCATCCCCTTGCAAATGATTCCATGGATGTTTTTCAAGACACTGAGATTGAATCTGACAATGACGACAGCGAATGGGGGATGATTGACCGCATGAGACTGTGGCGGCATGATGCTTTGATGCAGCATTTGTATGAAACTGCTGCCTTCTGGGGAGACAAGATACTGTCATGGACCAGTAAGCCGTGCCACCTGAACTATTGCTATCGCTCTGACTGTTCCCCGTTATTGGTGTATCTTCTTTGACACGCAGATGACCCAAATGACGCGTTTTGGCTAGCTCAGACTTACTTCATGACTCATCAGTACGCGCGTGCTGAGAGACTCTTGACCAGGCCCTTCCTGCTAAACACCAAAAGCGCCGAACGCGCCCTTGAATGGCCTTGAACATGGGGTAGTCGACGATACTACGATGGGTAGTCTGGCTGCAGACACGAAAGGCAAAGGGAAGGAGGGGCACCTTGACATGAGTATAATGCCTCGATTGCCAATGGGGGACGCTGGCATGATGAAGATTCCCGAAGAGTTGCAGGATTCCGTATCAAGACTTGTGGACATGAGCGTAGCATGTAGATATTGCTGCGCAGTGTCAGGTGCGGAGGGAATTGGACAGACGCGACGGAGATGCTTGGCGAAGCGAATCCATTCCGTCATTCAGGTTGATATCAATCATGCACGGTTGCTACTACCCACTAATAGATTATTCAGCAAGGAGTGGGCCTGCCGTACCGAATGTTGACGGTGGTATCAAGGTAAGTCGACGTATATTCCTGACCACAACGTTTGACCCTTGCTTGCTCGTGTAGGTCGAAGCTTCCATGTGCCATTTGCGTGGTATACTCATGCTGAAACTGAACCGTGGAGACCAAGCAAAGCTTTGCTTCATGGAGGCATTAACTTTGGACGTCAAATGTTACGATGCGTTTGACCAACTAGTCAGTGGTGAGATGATGACTCCAGACGAAGGTTAGGCTGCAAGTATCATTGCTCATTTCCTGGCATCTGACTGCCATAGAATGGGAATTTGTTCAGGGTCTCGCTTACAGGGAACAAACGCAAGACGATGCTGATTTTGTGCAGCTCATATACACTTCTCAGTTGCGGAAGTACAAACACACAGAAGAGCATGCGCTGACTCGGAGACGTCTTGTCGAGGAATTTGGACTCTCTGACAATCCTGATGTGTTATTCAGTTTTGCTGATGTGCTATACACTCAATTCCGCTGGGCCGACTGTTATGTTATCACGACCAGGTCAGAATGCTTGTCACGAGGAGTTTAAATCCATCTCAGATATTTCAAATCTCTTCACAGGATATTGGGGCTGGTTTCTATTCATGATTCTACCATGCCATTGCACATCGCTTGCATGTACCATCTTAACCATCTTCATTCAAAACTCTTTATTCTAGCACATGAACTTGTGGAGCGGGAACCTGAGAACCCCATTAGCTGGTATGCGGTCGGAGTTTGGTATCTTGCGTCTGGGAAATGGCCACAAGCTCGACAGTACTTCAGGTGAGTCCGTCAGGTCTTCTTTCTTCGCATGTCTGTCGAACTTCGACAGTAAAACATCATTGATGGATCCACGATTTGGGCCTGCATGGATTGCGTTTGCCCACACGTTCGCGATGGAAGGCGAGCATGATCATGCCGTCACTGCATATTCGACCTGCGCTCGCATGTTTACAGGGTGAGGTTGCTCCCGATCAGCTGAGTCATGATAGACATGCTAAAGAAGCCTAGGTCCCATTTACCCTTGCTATTTGTGGGCATGGAGCAAATTATGCTATCCAATCATTCGTTAGCCGATGAAGCATTGAACGCTGCTTACGCCGCATGTGATGGAGACCCTCTTCTTATCAATGAATTGGGAGTCATGGCGTTCACACATGGAGAGTGAGCCTAATGTTGAGCCAATCTTATAAGGTTCATGCTGATTGAATAAGCAGCTATCAGCGAGCAGCGGATCTTTTCAAACGTTCGCTCGAACTTGCCCAAGTCACGCAAAGCTCCCAGATGTCATGGACGATAACATATCTCAATCTCGGAACTTGCTATAGAAAGTTGAAGTAAGTTCAGGGTGCTCGAGAGCGTGCAAACCTAACGTGCTTCTCCCAGGGATTATGAGCTGGCCAAGACAAACTATCAACATGTGTT
>JABBWB010001004.1:0-10248 GCA_016628085.1 Suillus occidentalis
TAAAGCCTCCACTTCAGACTGAAGACGAGAACGATGCATCTTCTGAACGTAGTCTGCCTATGGGTAATCCAATACCCGAGTAAGTGCGGCACTCGGTATATACTCGACGGATCACGCACTGGTCGAACAGACCGTATATGGTGGTCAACGCGCACAGGGCCTAGCTGGCTCAGCTTGGACATAAACTGGGGGTCTTTGGCATCAGCTTCAACCGCTAGTCAAGCGTTTGGCCAGGTCATGAGTGACGCGAACATTGTAGCTCTGGCGTAGAACGCACCATCAGTCCTATTTTCAAAGGCCAGTGGTCTTGGGGGCATTGAACGTCGTGTTTCTTGAGCGCTGTCTTGTTTCAAGGGTGTACGAGAACCTGCCCATGTCGGTTTTTCCTTAGGTAGCGTACGAGCTGCTCTAGATGAAATACTGCCCATGGTAGATTTGGTCCCTGAAAGTAGTATGACATAACTTTTTGAACTTATTTGTACTCAAGTTGCTTCACTCGAACATATCCATACACATGTGACACTCTCCAGCACTCCCCACTAGGTGTCCTACAAACCCGAAAGCTCGGGGTATATCAGTCTCATGGACTAATTTGTAGAATGCATCGGCTTTTCTGTGCATCGTTTTCAGCGGCTTTTTTTTTCACAGAGCGCTATGCACTATGAAACACGCTGGATTCTCCATCTTGCCATAGTGGAGCGACGCCTCGGTGACCTATAAGGAGAGAGTACTAGCGAGGCTCACGGGACGCTCTGAGACTCACATGTTGTCTCCAACTTTGATGTGCCACTTTTGCTAATGTGACAATACTGCCCACTTATTTGGCTTCAGCGCTTAATATACAGCGTCTATCATGTATTCAATCTTCAAAGCTTCAAAGTTCCGTCGTCTGTTTCATTACACCACCATGCCTAGTAGCTAGGAAGGCGAATTTATCAAACTTGAAGGTCAGCCACTTTATATTACCTTACTCTTTTGAGTCTTTTCTACGCATTCCCGCAGGCATATACATATCAACTCCAGGAAATGCTGGAGTTCAGCCGTCGGAGTCCTGCCATCATACAAATCTGCAGCGTGGGACGAGACTGACCCTGTAAAGCGTTCGTAGAGACTTTCCAACACGCTTTCAATGAGGACTAATCTTCTGTTTCTAATTCATTAGATACATCACCCAAAATATCACCAGACATTAGGGCATCCTTCGAGTTTGACCGAATACTAGGCAACGGGGAAGTCCTGAAACGTCGTGCGATGAGCCACTTGATCGTTTGCTAGTATGTCGTAGCTTTGTCCTCCCTACCCATTCGTGGTGTCCGACCTTCCCTCACGCTGAAAGTTGCTGTTGTACATTTTTGCGACAATCAGGATGACGCACTGTTTGAGGTGAGTCACGCTGGTCTTTATTGTTTTGCTGACCAAGTGTCAACTGTACTAGCTCCACACAGATACAGGCCACGTACAATTCGCTGACACGCAATAGGGTCTCATCTGAATAATACTGTGCAGCATTTTCAGTCAGTTCTGAGTCAACGTCCGCCATCCTGGCTACGCGGCGGCTCTGGTATTCATTAATCAACTAGCGTATGTGTCATCACGATGTATGCGCTTTCACAGATACTCTATTTCCCATAAGGCAGACATTGAAGACCATGGTGATATCCATCAACTTGCCCAGCTCCTCAGTAACCATGACTGCAGTGCGAACGGTCACCTTCCCTGACAAACGACAACCAATCAATTCTCTCACTCCAGCCTCTTATAAGCAGGTACGATGATAGAAATGCGAATACCAGCTGCACCTCCGAAATCGCACACTCAGTCCTCATTGATCATTGTTCGTTCACTCCAGATCTCAGACACAAGTGCTAGTACAGTGCATTCAAGTGTTTTGTAGATACATGCTGGCCATGGACTCTTCGACAAATCTAAAGTAGCATGGTAATTAAGGCAGAGGAGTAGATTAGTAACAAGAACGCAGTCCGGAGCTTGTGAGCGTGAATACAGATATCATGAAACGGCTTTTTGCATCCCTAATAAACACCGCCGCGCCTTGTGCTTCGACCTGAGCGCCTTCCTGTACGTCTGCCTGCACGACGTGAGCCAAAGCATCTACAACACAGGATATCGACGATAACGTCAAATATCGTGACAATGACCTGCAGAATGGCGATAATCAGTGATACTAATCACTAAGTGACAGAGAATGAGACATACAGTCGTGATAGCCCCTACGATAGTCATTACAACGCCTGCAATAGCAGATATGATGGCGTTAATTCCACTGCCAATGGCTGAGAATATTGAGCCCTGTATAACAAACGATATTAGACCTTGTGTGATGAAACAAATGGCTACAATGATAACATACCATGATGAATAATGAATAATGAGGTATGTGTACGATCCACAAGTGAGTTGGACTGAGAGGTATTGGTTTTTTACTTGTCCTTGGCTTCGTGACTTATATATGCTCTGGGCGAATACATGACGTATAGGACGAGGTCACCAGCTCGTGGAGGGGGAGAATGATCATAAGATGATATCACCGCTGTCGCTCGAACTTTAAATTCGATCAGTGCCCAGTGCCCATAAAGACACCGAACCGCGAGCTTCCTACGTTGGAGCAAACTCCATCCCGGTACCAGCCGCAGTCAGTTCACATGTGCCACCATCTTCATACCTGATGTGATGGCGTCGGTGGAGTGTCAACAAGTTCAGGTCATTCCTTGCCAAAGAATGCATCATGATGCTGCGCAGTACGCGCTTGATCGCTCCCGGCTTATGTTACCCACAGGGTATGGTGAGGAATCAGAATCTGCACATCAGTGGGAGAGCATGAAGGGTACACTGGTGGAATTGCACAACACTGTATAGACATCAGGACGAGCAAGCAGCTAATTCTACAACAAGTTTTTCACATAGAGCCAAGAACTTTGAACGCACCATTCGTCATCACGCGTGCCATTTCTCCCGTATGCACCCATAAATTCTTTTCGCCCGCCTCTCCATCAGCCGACAGCATGTTACCAACCGACGGTCCTCGAACCAAAATTTTGCCAATGGGGTCTGCACCCTTTTCAACTACGTTGTCGTTGACACCGATGAGTTTGACCTCAACGTTGACACTTGGAGCCCCGACATGCGCAGGTTCGTCGGCTCCGGGGAGCATCTGCAGATCAAATGCATGTGTGGCGAAGAGAGGACCAGCGGCAGAGCCATGCGTATGTGTGTTTATCAACGGGATGGACAGCGCCAATCGCGCAGACACAAGCGTGTCAGATGGTAAAAGTCCTGTAATTGGATAAATATTGACTATTGTCACGAATAGAACACAACAAACCACCACTGATCACAACCGCCTTCACCGTGTCAGCCATTTTCCCAAGCACATCTTCCCGTGCTTTACCGAAAACAGTACGGTCCCATAGACTGTCCTTGTTAACAAATCCTTCTGTGAGGCTAGCAAATTTGTGACGCCATGCCAGGGGGAATATGAAGAAAGACTTCTTCGCACGGTCCATCACCGAAGATGCAAGCGATTGGACATGTTCAGGCTTGAGGAAGAGGATTGTAGGAGAGGGTATCGGGAACTTAGTCGCAGAGAGGATGTCAGCTACATCGAGGGCTGGCGCATCTGTGCATACACCCTCAGGATCTGAAATACATAGACTCGCGCTCAAACGTACCGCCATCACGGAAGACACCTGTCGAAGGTAGAGTAGCAAAACTAGCGCCCTCGAAAAGAGCTGCGTAGGCAATAGCACGTCCGTACGGAGTGCTCAAGGAATGACTAGACACAATAGTGTCCAGGGTGGAAATATTAATGGCCGCGGGGAAGAGTGCCTTAATCGCCGTCACGCCCGAAGTGAAGTTCTCATGCGAGAGCTGCACACACCGCATCTCACCTGATGGAGTCTCGAAGAATGAGACGGTGTATGCGCTACCGGCCTCTGAACAGTAATCAGGAATCAGGACAATGGGTGCATAGAAATGTAGAGACATACGAGGAGCATTTTTGGGAGCTTGAGGTACCTTGCCATGAGATTCAACATCATTCCAGGAATGTATCGGAATTTCCCCAAGTCGAGGTAACCAGTCAACTACAATAAGCACGTGATTGTGCTGGTGTGCATCCTGAGCAGCCTTGTGAACATGCGGCAGATAAGTATTGTCTGTGATGATGGCATTAGGAGGGTGCATCTCAAGGACTCGCGCGAGCAATTTGGGGGAGCTCAGAGTGATGGAAGCAATGGACTGCTCCGAGAGTGCAAGGTCAGTGATAACGAACTCTAGAATGCACATTGATTTGAACTTTTCTCTAAATGCGCCAAACGAAACGAAGCGCACCGATGCAATCATTGAGTAATATCAAGACAGTTGAATCTTCTGGGACAAGTTGAGCGATTCCTGAACCAAACGCCGAGACTCGCGCTTTCAGCTGAGCATTTGTGATCTGCATCACAATGAGTGTATTGTTCATTATTTATGGGAAAGCAGTCGAACGCACTTTCGTAGACCAGAGAGTACGCGGTGCATCGAAATCAGGTTTCACGAAGTCAGTCACAACATCCACGTCTTTGTCAGGTCGGACAGGGAACTGTGAGAGATTTAACGGATGTCTAACGCAAAGTGCCCAAGCCTACGAACCCTGCCCATGAGCCCTGTCCCATAGTTGCGGTAGACCGCGCTCTCGCCTGAATGCCTCACACGCCCGGCATCACTTTGCCGACCTAGGAGAATTGGGTGGACGAGAGGCTGTGGTTTGTAGAGGTTCTGGAGGAGAAAGACAGATACCCCAATAAAGCCGAGAAGAACGGTGAGGTCGTCTGTGACCAGGTAGTCTGAGATGGTCATGGTGACCAAGACTGATGGTACTGATGACAACCAGGATAAATTGAGACAGATGGAGGAGAGCTGCGGGGCAGGCGCTCACAAGTCGACGTGTCAGCTTCTACTTACGCTATGATGTTGGCATCACTTGTTCACGACCTCCATTACAAATCTCGGAATCTCACGTTTGCAGACTAGTACTAATACTAGCATGCTCATGCAATGATCAATCGATCGCGACAAGGGACTAGTTGGCTACTAGCTAAGCAGCTAATGCCATGGCTAGTAAGTCATGTTCAACAAGAGACCCCGTTGCTTGGCCGCACCCATGATGAGAATCACCGTCCTAGCTCCAGGACCAACGCTTCGAAGCGCAGCATATATCTTTGCCCCGATGCATTTCTATTCATCATACAAAGCAATCGCCCGACTGCGCGTTATGTGTCTGTCGACCTTTGACAGTGGGTGACTTAGACCACTTTACCAAGTCCACATTTCATGGGCTTCGTGCAAAAATGTTCTTGCGACTGTATTCCATGGCGGCTACAGCTGCTGCAGTGCGTGCGCACTGCGCGTGTCTGAAAGGCAGTCCGTGCACGACAATGACCTTCACGTGATCAGTGTCATAGCTTTTATGCTTTCATTCCGGATCTCCTCCTCTTCAGCCCATTCCCTTTCCCCCTCACCTCCGTGTCTTTTTAAGCAGTACACTTAACCACAGTCTAATTTTGCGTTCGCGACTTGTAGCAATGTGCGCTACTACGAAGAAGTTTTCGACCAAGGCCGCCGAGCCTGGACCTGGTGCTAAATCTGCGACACTTTCTAAGTCGCATCATCATCATCCCCCTTGGATTGACATGATCACCGTGGGTCACCATCATTCTAAAACTGCACATATTCTATCCTAGACGATGAATGTGCACTTTTCTGAGTTGTGTGAAAATGACCCCTGTCCACAGGAATGTATTACCACAACACCCGATGGAAACCGCCACGGCGTATCACGTCCAGTGATAAAGAAAGTAAGCATACAACCTCCGCTACAGCCTCCAGTATAGTTACATCTGATGTTCTTAGTTTGTCGACTCCAAGTACCACCTGGAAATGAATCCTTTAGTGTCTAGCCAGCTTAATCGAGCAATCCATCACGGCGCTGATAAAGGGAAATTTGTTCTGCCAAAAGGCGAGCCTCCCTTTATCGCGGAGTCTTTCATCGTGTTTTTTACGCGATTCCACATAGGTCCTTCTGGAAAAGTTAAACTTGCACCTCAGAGGCACACTGAGGCAGCTAAAGAGGTGCATTGCGCTGGTCTCCTTCTTACCATCGATTCACCTTGACTAAACACTGCATCTGAAGAACGCAAAGCCAGCGTCAAAACGCTCCACTGTCGTCAAAGAAAGTCACGTCACCCCAATCAAGGTAGCTACTAAAACCGCGGCGAAGAAGACGTCTCGTGCCGTGAAGCCGGCGGCTACCGCCGCATCGCCGAAGTCAAGACCTGCTGAGAAGAAATATCACTCCACTGCAAAGAAGGCCAGGACGACTGGTTCCTCCACTCGCAGGACGGTCGGAAGAAAGGCCGCTACTGCACAAGGAACAGCTAAGAAGGTATACATACGATCATTATGAGCGCTAATCGATAATATTTGACACGTGGTCGTTGGTCAGACTGCCACAGGAAAGTCAACCCAATCAAAGACCAGGCGGGGAGCAATTTCCGCGAAGAGGACTACGAGGGCAGCAGGTTCGAAGCTGAGGGCCAAGAAGATTTCTCGCAAGTGACGCATGTTATTCATGGTAGGATCGGATTCAATATTTCTGTCAGTGGTACTCACTTGGTATGGCCACATTGACAGATTTCACGCTCTTTCTGGCGTATCATGACTAACGTCCTGAGATCTCCTCAGAAACACGGTTTTTCTTCGCTGCTGTTCGTGACATGTTCCAGTTTGTTTTTTGTTCATCTTGCTGTTTGCACGTCTTGGATGTATCTCCGTGACGTCCCGCTGGTGCTTTCCTACGAGTTTTACTTCTGACGAAATGTCCTTCTCATTCTATGCCCTATCTTATCGTACCCTATCTACTGTCAGTTCCTCAGGAACAGTCGAGCTTGGCCTGACGTCAGAACTTTTGACCTGGCGCATGCGGAAAGTCTTCGATATCCAGGATTCATTCATGTATGTACTTGTATACTCGGGTCTGCTACTGGAGATTGTATTGTGTATCCGATTTGTTATCATGCTGTAGCGACCGTGTCATTTAAATTTACTTCCGACGCCAATCACAATATATTTACCTCGTGATCAACAATAGTACGTTGGCTGTGTGCACATAAGGCATGTTCTATGTACAGGTTTTTATACATAATGATGCTACACGATGGAACAATGATACAGGATGACTGGCAGCTCAATGGCTGTTCCCGAATTTGGTCCCGCTAGTAGTTGTGGTCGCTGTGGCGGTGCTGAATTTCCCATCTAAATAAGGTTTCGGAACGCGTTTTATTTATCAACAAACAGCAAACGCGCCCACACGTGACCGAACGCGTTTTGGGTATAAATGTGGACAACCTCACTTGATTGCCTGCTCCATCTTTTGTCACCTCCACGCTCAAATTTTGCGAATTTTGCACTTCGTCGTTGAAACATCAGTTTCATTCAAACTATCACACTCAATAGTCACAATGTCTTCCAACACTTCGGCTTCTCCACCCCCTATCGCAACTCTTCCTGCCTCTTCATCCAAAACCAAGAAGACAACAGCAAAGAAACCTGCATCAAAGAAGGCTCCCGTTAAAGCTGCTCCAAAGGTCGCTTCTCATCCTTCTTGGAAGGATATCATCAAGGTTAGTCACTACAATTGGACCATCACAGTTTTATAACTCTATCATCAGGCATGCATCACCGCTCACAAGAAGGACGCTCGCAGTGGCGTGTCAAGAGCAACTATCAAGAAGGTGCGCATGCAGTATTCTACGTTTGCTTCGTAATATCTGATGTTGGTTGACCTACAGTTTGCTGAGGAATCCTACCACCTCGAGGTCTCTGGCACAAACCTGTATCAACTTAACCGCGCTATCACATCTGGCGTCACGGCGGGAATCTTCGCCTTGCCCAAAGGTCCTTCTGGAAAAGTCAAACTTGCACCCAAAAAGAAAGCATCTGATGATGAGGTGTGTGGTAGTAATGACGATTGTTTTTTAGCGCTCATGCATGTCTCAGAACTCGAAGCCTATACCTGTAAAAAAGGCAGCCGTAAAGCCTGCCGCAAAGAAGGCCCCTGCTCCAGCTAAGAAAGTCGAAGCACCGGCCAAGAAGCCTGCAGCAAAGAAGCCGACCACCGCATCCAAGGCAAAGAAGCCTGCCTCGCAGAAGGCTACCCCAGCTGCCACTAAGAAAGCTGCCACCGCAGCAGCACCGAAGAAGGCTGCCCCAAAGAAGACTACCGCTGGTGCTCCTACCAAGAAACCCGCAGCGAAATCAGCAGCACCTGCCAAGAAGGCATCCTCCGCGAAGACGACAGAGAAGAAGAAGGTAAGCTAATGAGTCCGGTTTAGGTTTAATCAATCTAACACTTCACCCCAGGTCGCAGCCAAGGCTGCAGCTACCAAGGCCGCCAAGAAGCCTACATCGAAATCAAAGCCAACTTCATCACGAACTAGAAAGGTACGCTCTCGTGCTCGTCTGTTTGCTTATCAGAATTCATATCTTCGTTTTTCCAGGTTTCTGCTTAATGATACCCTGTACTTCATCGCCTGGGCTCGTTTTCTCTTCCATCTGGTGTGACATTAGCGTGCTCCTTGTATTTTTGACGCCTACTTTATTCGTGTACAACTAGTATTGCATATCATTTCACTGAGACTCTAGTGACAGCTCACTTGTTCAATTTCCTCGCTAAAACCAAAGCGAAGAGTACGTGCCATAGCACTCAGTACTCAATGGTGATGGTCAGGTAGTAGTAGGGCTTACAGTATATGCCCAGATGTGATCGATATCTGTGACCTTGGAATGAAAATTGATCATCAATATAATTGTTGACATTTGCATCAGTGACAACTATCTAGCCACCAACCACATGAGTGAACCGGTGAAGACGTCAACTTTATTTATGTATAATTAGTGATATGTAGTAGGAGCAAAAATTTGTATCTCTATAATTCTCATGGTTTCAAAATCGAGGACTTTTGAATTCACTGACGCATGATGGTGCGAGATCGCCGTTCGGTCTCCCTTCGGAGTTTCTCGACGTAGATAAATGTTATGATGATGGTGTCCATCATATGAACCACCCCAGGTGATACCTCCAGCGTGGCTTCGCGTTTCCTTCCTATAATTCCGAGTGTCGCTCTATGATAGCGAGCGACCTCAGTTCGAAGCGTTTCGTTCCGCGAGAGCTAGGATCGAAATGTGAGAACCGGAGTATCATGACAATGAAAGAAGTGGAAGTGCACTAACAACTAATTTGTGTTGCAGGTCCCAGCGATAGGAACGACCATCTGGACCTGTGAAAACGAACTTCCTGTCAAAATTCAGTAAGTCGGTCCGGAGCTTGCGACAGGAAGATACCTACTTGTTTATGTAGCCCCCCATTGAAATGAAATTCTCAGCCTCTACTTCAGTTCCATTAAACCGAAATAATGATGAAGACCATGAGTTCCACTCGATCTCCGCAATGATCTCACTTCCTTTGTGGATCGTCGTAGTGCGCGTAAAAAAGCCGAATGGAGTGTTTGTCTTGTACAAGATTCGACCTTGCTCGTTGGGTGCCGGTGATGACAGTCTCGCGAACGTCTTGATATGAGAGGGTCAACGTAACCATTTGGGAGATGTCCTGGCTGCGCGCATGCTTTGACTTTCTAAATAATGGGATCTAGCAGACAACTATAGAGCTGTGTCACCGCCGTGTGGATGTCTCATCGACCCCCTTGGTCAAGTTAAACAGTACTGCTTCGAACGTCTCGCATGAGTTATAGCAGCGATGTGGTCTTATGATGGGACACTCGAGTACATTCGTGAGTTCCGCAACCCTTCCTCAGGAGACGGACTTCAAAGGGTTGAGGTGCTTGCCTGTGATACCATAGTATAGTATCTCGGGGCGATGCTAACCAGACAATTACGCAATGCACAGGCGACCAACTAATCAAAGTCCTTCGTTAGGGTTTTGGCGGCTGACGAGCCATTTACGGTCGTGAGGCCATGTGTGACAAGAGATTATGGACCTGCCTTTCCGCCTAGCCTTGCAATATATTGATGGTGAGTACCAGATCCGAAATAGCCATGTATTAGCAGGTGAGTAATGGCTTGTAGTGTACTTCGTTCAAGTTGGTTATCGGAACTGGCCGTTTTGAAATTGAAAATCAAAGCCGGCAAAACTTTCTATGACGAACCTTCCTTTCTTGAAACCCCATGGGGGCTAGA
>JABBWB010001005.1:0-10239 GCA_016628085.1 Suillus occidentalis
ATCGCACGCCATCACCAGATCAGTGTCCTAGGTTGGGAGAAGGTATGACCGGCTCTCCTCCAGTCTTCTCTGCCTTGAATTTCTGTTCCGTGTATTCCCCTGCTTCATAAGTGACGGTCAGGGCCCAAGTGCGCCAGATGTTGATGCCATCAGAAGTGGAAGGGGATGAAACATTCATGCTGGAAATTGATCTTGGGGAATCAGACGCTGAATGCTGGACGTCCAGACTGTGGTGTTAAAGGGGGTGGAGATAGTGAGGATCAGATAAGGGAGCCTTGGACAATGTTGGCCATCAAAGATGTGTTATCATTTATTTCTCAATGAAATACTACTTGATTTGAGGTGTGACGGATTTCAGATATTCAGTTGTCGTGTTCCGGATCCCAGAACTCGGAGCTCGGCACTCAAATTTTGGCGGACAGAACTTGGCTTCTCATAGGGCAACACAAGCCTCGCACCCGGGATTCAATGTTCTGCAAGACAACCTTGGGGTTATGAAAGGCCATGTCAAGACAGCACCTGCTGCTCTCTTCAAACAAATCTCAACTTCGGATATTCATCTGTCGAGTCCCGGGTCCCGGACCTCGGAACTCGGTACTCGGCACTCGGAAGTCAGTATGCTTCACTAGAATTTCGGTGGTCAGAAGTGGGTGTCTCATAGGGCAACACAAGCCTTGCACGCTGGATTCAATGTTCTGCAAGACAACCTAAGCACCATCAAAGGCCATGTCAAGAGAGCACCTGCTCTCTTCAGACAATAATCTCCACTTCGGTTGGCCCTTAACATGGAAAGTATTGACTGAATTGTGTGTCGAGTCCCAGGTCCCGGAACTCGGAACTCGGAACTCGGAACTCGGAACTCAGTATGCTTCACTCGAATTTCGGTGGTCGGAACTTGGCTTCTCGTAGGGCAACACAAGCCTCGCACTCGGGATTTGATGTTCTGCAAGACAACATAATGTCATCAAAGGCCATTGTCAGGAGATCACCTGCTGCTCCGGGAACTTGGTAACTTTGATTTATTACCTCCTCTGATTTGGTTGATGTACAACTACCTCAGCTCCGTCATGTCTACAATTATGATGCACATGGGCCCACCCGTCTATATTTTATACCACCCTCGGCCCACCCGTCTAATAAAATATTTTATAAAACACTCTCAGTCCACCCGTCTAATACAATATCCCGTACAACGCCCTCAGCCCACCCAGTCTAATGAAATATTTTATAAAACACTCCCGGCCCACCCGTCTAAGTAATATGTGTCTGGGCCCACCCGTCTAATACAATATTTTATAATACCCTCGGCCCACCCGTCTAATTTAATGTGTCTGGGCCCATCCGTGAATGTGATACCAAGTACCTACCCTTCTATCTGATACACATCTACCTTAATACACCCATCTGCATTATATCCAACTACCTCGGCCCACCCATCTACCGAATATTCATGTACATCGGCCCACTCATTTACTCTACATATTCCCTGCATGGGCCCACCCGCCTCCATCGGGAATAATTTACCTCCCGGCCCATCCGTCATAGTCGAGGATAATTTTGCCATGGGCCCATGGTCCGCTGGCCCGTATCATACGGGATATTATGCACGTCCGTTCCCTCGTATTATACGGAGATAGGTCACTGTAATATGTGAATTGTACTCCCGGCCCATCCGTCATCATCGAGGATATACACAACATGGGCCCATGGTCCGGTGGCCCGTCTGATACGGGATATTATGTAGGTCGGGTGGCCCGTATGATACGGAATTTGTCACTGAAGGGGCTCGAGTAACATATCTTCAGTTTTGATATGGCCATCCCAAACAGCATTGAGATATGCGCTATCTGTAAGGATGTCATCATAAGCATCTACAATACCATCATTTCATTCGAGTTCATTGAAGATCTCTTGTGTGATCGCTCACGATAGTGCATCTTCTCGGCACTCTCAGGATTGTGCCAAAGAGCTTGTAATTGAGGACCTATTGGAATAGTATGAAAAACAGCCCATGGATTCTTGATGTGACCATTGGACTTCAATGAATTTGATCTGGTCGAAATGATGCTGACCACATTCCAGACAAATATTGTAGTCTGCATGAGGCCCAACAAAGGCAGTGCACGAGTTGATACACATGTGGTTGATAAGAGACTCCACTCCACTAAGGTTGGCAAGGATCATCTTGACACAGTGAAAGGGCAGAACATCAGAGTCAGGATAACACTCGATTACAGCCTCACGAATCTGCACATAGGTATCTTGAGATGAATGCTCAAGTGCCATGAACATTCTGAGAGCAAGAATGGTAGATGTATAGAAGATAGACTCAGTTGACTATACAAGCAACTGACATTGTTATGTACCTATAGAAGATAGACTATAGTACTGTTAGCTAGGTAAATAGAAGTTATTGAATATATCTCACCTCAGTTGACTATACAAGCAACTGAGGTGTTACACAAGACAAAGGACGAGTTCATAGATCTAGATTATGTAAGTATCAAGTCATGTGTTATGATGAGCGTTGTAGGCGTTTGTTGACTCCACTTCCTACACTCCTTCTCAAATGACTATCCTCACGCCCAGCTCATGTGCGAAGTGTTTCGCCTTGACACTCGGAAGGGCTTTCGTCAACGTATCGGCGACCATATTCTCCGTGGGACAGTATAGGAGTTCGATGGAGCCGTCTTCGACGCAGAAGTGGATGTAATGGTACCGGATGTCTATATGTTTGGTACGTGCATGATAGCTTCCATCTTTAGTGAGCGCGATTGCTGATTGATTGTCGCTATAAAGCGTCATAGGGTGTTTCAGTGGTCAGAAGACCTCTCCGATGAATCGTCGAAGCCACTGCACTTCCTTTGCTGCGTGAGTGGCGGCCACAAACTCTGACTCTGCCATCGACAGTGTCACTAACTCTTGCTTTCTTGACCCCCACAGCACTGCGCCTCCATCCACCAGGAATGCGAACCCTGTTATTGCGCGCCTGTGGTCTTGGCTTGCGCCATCAGCATCTGTGTAGCCCACTAACCCTGCACTGCTAGTGCCAAAGGTGAGTCCTAGCTTCCTAGTCCCCAGTAGATAACGGTAAACCCGTTTCACCCCTTCCCAGTGCGTCCATCCAGGCTTGTCTGCGAACTGCACAAGCGTCGATATGGCAAACGCGATGTCTGGACGTGTCCCAACGGACAGGTACATCAAGGATCCAAGTGCCGAGCGAAACGGTACCCTCTTCATCTCTGCGATCTGCGTCGTCGTTGTGGGGGATTGGTCCTTTGTATATTGGATGCTCGGGTCCATGGGTACTGCAGCAGGCTTGGCGTCCATGAAGTTGTACTTCGTGATGATGGCCTCAATGAATGTCTCCTGCGACAACGAGATGGTGTGTGCTTCGCAATTCCTTGTTACTTTCATCCCTAATAACCAGTTGATGGGTCCCAGGTCTGTTATCCTGAACCATGACGCGATTTCGGACTTGAACTGTTGGATGAGCTCTTTCGAGCTGCCGGTTATAGTGCAGTCATCAACAGTGCGCTGCAAGGATGAGTAGGTCGTCATCTATGTGCGCTGTAAACACTCCCCAGTCGCTCTCCATCCGCTCAAACCCTAATTCGGTGAGTTCTCCGCACAAATGTTTGTACCATTTTAATGCGCCTTGTTTAGATCCATATAGCGCAACCTGGAGCTTCGCGACATCGTCCTTCCCTCCTAAGTCCACCCCTGGTGGCAACTCCATATAGATCTCTTCATCCGCGTCAAGTTTTCCATTCAGGAACGTGCTGTGGAAATCAAATACGTCGACGTCCCAGTCTTGACGTGTGGCGATGGCAAGAATGAGTCTTAGTGATGCGAGACGGGCCA
The DNA here is from genome assembly GCA_016628085.1 of Suillus occidentalis. Taxonomy (NCBI): domain Eukaryota; kingdom Fungi; phylum Basidiomycota; class Agaricomycetes; order Boletales; family Suillaceae; genus Suillus; species Suillus occidentalis. The sequence continues at coordinate 3,865 of JABBWB010001005.1, forward strand.
CTGGTGCATAAGTCTCATAATAATCAAGGCCATATACTTGAGTGAAGCCTCGTGCGACTAGCCGAGCTTTATACTTATCGATTTCTCCCGCAGCATTCCTCTTGATCTTGAAGACCCACTTGCTGCTAACGACGTTCTTGTTCTTCGGGTGTTGGACAATGTCCCAGGTACGTGCTTCGTCGAGGCTCTTCAGTTCTGTGTTGACAGTGTCTTGCCACTGTGCCCAATCAGATCGCGTCTTTGCGTCTTGGATTGTACTTGGTTCCAGACCCTCAGCCTCGCTCATTCCCGCGAGCATCGCATAAGCGGTAAGTTCTTCGTCAAATCCCGTTTCTCTTTCTAACTCCTTCTCAAACGCTCCCATGCCTCCACTACCCTCTTCTCTCTCCTCCTCTATCCTCTGCATCCCTCTAGGGATGATTGGTTCGCCATCCCTGCCATCGTGAGTACCTTCTCCGCTGCATAATCCTGCGCATGTATGGTGATTCCGTTCGCTGACGAGTAGATCGTCTAGGGCCAGGTGGTTGCTGCTCGAAGTTGGGTCCTAGCGGGTCGTTCTGAGATGTAGAGTTTGTCGAGGGATTAATATTCTGGTGCGTATTCATTGGAGCTGGAACGTTGAGAACTTGCTGATTGGGCTTTGTAGTTTCGCTCTCCTTCTCAATCGGCGAGTTCGGCCTTAGTGCTGGACCTTCTTCCCAGTTGTCTCGCAAACGTCACATTGCGTTCAACTGGCTATATTCCGTCGGTCCTCGAAGTAGATTCTGTGTGCCCCACTCTCAGCATCGAAACCGATCCATCGGCCCATGCGCGCACGCATATCCAGCTTGTGACCAGTAGGATCATGCACCCAGACCTTCGTGCCCCAGATCAGGTAAGTCACCTAAGTGCGGTTTCTTCCCCATCAGCATCTCATATGGCGTCTTGCCTTCTAGTGATCGCGTGATGGAGCGGTTCTTCACATAGACCGCATGCTTGATGCCCTCTCCCCACAGGTTCTTTGGTAGCCCGCTCGCGTGCATTACTGCGCGAACGCAGTTCTGCTAGCGTCCGATTCAACCTCTCGGCAACTGCCATTATGCTGTGGGGTGTCATGTGTGGTAAGTTTTCGAATTGTTCCTTGAGCTCGAAGATATTGAGTGAACTCGTCACTCAGATATTCACCACCACGATCAGACCGAAGACGTTTGACCTGTACTTTGTACTGGGTCTTCAACCATGCCTCGTACATCTTGTACGACTCGAATGTGTCAGACTTTGATGCTAACAGGTATAGGCAGGTGTAGCGAGTGTGGTCGTCGGTGAACGACACATAGTATGTCTTCCCGCTTGGTGTCTGGACTTGGGAGGGTCCCCAAAGGTCGGTATGCACTTCGTCGCCCAGGTTCTCGCACCATTTCGGGTCTCGTTCCTTCCCGATTGGCTTACGCGTGGCCTTGGCGTACTCGCAAGACTCGCATTGATCCATGGTTGCGTGGCCAGGGTCAAGTTTTATACCCTCTATCATCCCCTTCACTAACATTTCTCGTATAGTGGACGGGGCGACATGTGCCATCCAGTTGATGGAGTTCCGCCATGGTCATCACCTTCAAAGCGCTTGCAGCTGAAGCTTGGGGGGTAGGTTCATTCCGTATGCGATACAGACCTCTACTGACGATTACTTCGCCTAGGGTTTTGTTCTTTGCATCGAGGATGCGGCATGTGTCGCCTCGAAATAGGGCTGCAAAGCCTGCGCGGGTGAGTCGACTTATTGAGACAAGTGTTGCACCCATTGATGGGGCATACAGGACATTCGTCAACAGGATACGGGTCTTGTGCTTTCCGTTTGGGATCTCAATGGGTAGGTCTCCTCTACCTATGGCATCGAAGGTGCGTTTGTCTGCTGCCTCTATTGCGTGCGGGGGAATTGACTTAAAATTGATAAAGCGTTCTCGATATGGGGACATATGTTGTGACGCGCCGCTGTCATATAGGTCAACGGTGGTACTTTGGGTGTTTGGGTGGTGTCGAGTGAGTTTGGCACTATCAGGTGCTGTCATTGGTGCGTCTCTTGACTCGGGTACTTCTTCCCCAATGTCCTCTGCACTCGCTAACCATACACCATCAGGCTCGGAGTCATCCTTTGACTTCGATGCATCCGCGTTCGACCCGCTAGCCTTTGCCTTGTCGTCGTCTTTCGACTTCGACTTCTTCCCTCGCAGCTTGTACCCCTTTGGCGCTTTGCCAGCCTTGCCTCCTCCCTCTTCCCAGCAGTCCTCTTTCTTGTGACCTTTCCAGCCGCAATTGTTGCAGTTGTAGGGGAACTTGGACTTTTGCGGGTGCTGCTTGCCCTTATGCGAGGTCCCATCTGCCGAAAAGGCTACGTCGTCACTCTTCGACTTCCCCTTTGTCCCGCTTTGGATGAGTAGTCGGTCATACTCGTTCGTAACAAGGTTTATGAGCTCGTGTACGGTAGGTGTTTTCTGATGCAGTTGTATACTTGTCGAGACGGCTGACAATATGTTGTTATAGCTGCGCGGGAGTGACGCAAAGGTAATGTTGAAGAAGTCTTTGTCTGGGACGGGATCACCTGCTGATGCTAACTCTTCTCGAAGCTTTCGCAGTGTGTCGATGTGAGCTCGTGCATCCCCACCCTCCTTCAGTTTCAGCTCGCCTAGCTGATGACGCAACTCTACTGTAACGGCTAGTGACCGATTCTCGAACTGGTTCTTCAACGTGTCGAAGAAGTCCTTCGCGGAGGATAGGGAGAGGAGTTGGATGAATAGGGTATCTGGGACTAGGACCGCTATCTGCTGCCTTACAATGACATCGTTTTCGTTCCATTTCTTGATCGCGACCTCGTAAGCTTGCACTTCTGCCAACTCAGTGGGTGATGTTGGTGACCATCCAGCTGCTCGTCCAGCTGCTGGATTAATTGGCATCCCTAATCCTGTAAGGTGCCCTGACAATCCTCGAGCTAACAGTGAGAGTTCGAGTCTGCCTTTCCACAAAGGCCAATCCTTCCCTGAAGCATCCAACTTCGGGACTCTCCAGAACTCGTCTCCGTGCTTAACGTTCGAGGACATTATTTGAGTGCGTTATTTCGAGTATATTCGGTTTTCCCTTTTAGCTATGAAGCTCAGGGCTCATAACCTATAGAAGATAGACTATAGTACTGTTAGCTAGGTAAATAGAAGTTATTGAATATATCTCACCTCAGTTGACTATACAAGCAACTGAGGTGTTACACAAGACAAAGGACGAGTTCATAGATCTAGATTATGTAAGTATCAAGTCACGTGTTATGATGAGCGTTGTAGGCATTTGTTGACTCCACTTCCTACAAAGAGCTGGAGAAGGTACGATTGAGCACGAATAACAAGTTCAGTTGTATTCGATTGACGTACCACGGTAAAGACCTGACATTTATATTGAGGGTCCCATTCAGATGAGTAGGCGATGGTGCTTGCGGCAGCAGTGAAGTGGTCAGCGGCTTCGGTATGACGCGCACCATCTAATGCATGCAATCCCAGTTGAACACGTAAACACGCATGATAAGCAAAGTTGCTATGGAGTCAAGAAAGCTCACTTCCACATTGCAATAGGCAAGAGTATCGGCATTTGGAAAAGTAGCAGACAGCTCTTGGACGCGCAGAATCGCCTTGTCATGTTGATTTGCATAAAAAAGGATGAAGGCCTGATAGCCCTCAAGAAGTGGGGAGCGTATGGGACAAAACTGACGTACCCTGATTAAGAGCAGAAGATGAGTGATATTTGAATCTCTGTCCGCAAACGTAAGGTCAATTGTTTCATCGCATCGCATGATTGCCCTTTTCCACAGAGAGCGATGGAATTGGAGATACGGCATGTCAATGAGGGCTGAATTCTTATGCTCTACACCACCATGAATGTTGGGCTATGATAATGAGGTCATGATGTATCTTGCCTTAAGTGTGTCATCAAGTGCATGGTCCCAATCAGATTTTCTCGCCATTACAAATGAGCGATTGGCATAGGAATTGTAGTCATTGCTGTCAGCGTTGATCTCTTGAGTTAGCAGCCTGTAAGCGGTAGGCAAGTCCCCTGCTATGCATGCATTACGAGATGGGGCGTTCATGACGAGGATCTGCGTCACGCATGGTCAGATTGCGTTAAATGAGTCAAAAGTGGAAACATGCCTGGCGACTGGATTCCTGAATCTTGTGATCAAATGTGCAAAAGAACGAACAGGACTCAAATGAACGGAAACTGACATTTTATGACATCTGTTCCCTCGAAAAATCCTCCGGTGACGCGCCCTCGAATGAATTTAGATGAAGAACAAAAAGGAAACAAACAAAAATTTAACCCCAATGCCCGTCCTTCCAGAGTGTCCACGTCCCTGGGTGCTTCCAGCTCTGTGAGCAACTCGTCACCTCTGCTGAGGATGCGCTTGCTGCGGACAGACCCTTCAGTCACTTTTACTGCACAACCTGTTGATAGGATGTGTACATTGGCCTGCAAAACCTGTCATACAGGACACCGGCCGGTCTATGCAAGTGCTGTATAGGCCAGTCATGCAGAACCCATGCAGGCTGATGCATCATAGAGAATGACACAGGGCCGGCCGGTGGGCTTCTGCACTATGGCAGATCAGGCCTGCCACCTTTGCAGGTTGTGGAGGGTGGTCGGCTGGCTGGGAAGTTCTTTTAAATTGATCGGCCAGCCTCCCCATGCAGTGTGTATACCAGGGTCGGCTGGTGGAGCAATTTGCATAGGGTGGCTGGCCAGCTGACCCTTTCTGTTGAGCTGATCAGCCAGCCTGGCTAGGCAGTATGTATAACAGGGTCGGCTGGTGGTGCAATTTGTTTAGGGTGGCTGGCCAGCTGACCATATCATCTGAACTGATTAGCACCTCCCCAAGCAGTATGTATAACATAGTCGGCCGGTGGTGTGATTTGCATAGGGTGGCCGGCCTGCTGATTATGATTTCTTTAAACTGATCGGCCACCCATCCCTTGTGGTATGCACATCAGGGCCAGCCGGCTGAGCATTTTAGTTGAACAGATCGGCCAGCCTCACCATGCAGTATGTTTTCCAGAGCCGGCCAGTGGGCTTCTGCACTATGGTGGATCAGGCCTGCTACCTCTGCATGTTGCATAGGGTGGCCGGCCGACTGAACATTTTATTTGAACAGATCGGCCACCTTCACCCTGCAGTATGTAAATCCAACCCGGCCGGTGGCCCTCTGCACTTTGGTGGATCAGGCCTGCTACCTCTGCATGTTGCATAGGGTGGCCGGGCGACTGAACATTTTATTTGAACAGATCGGTCACCTTCACCCTGCAGTATGTAAATCCCACCTGGCCGGTGGCCCTCTGCACTTTGGTGGATCAGGCCTGCTACCTCTGCATGTTGCATAGGGTGGCCGGCCGACTGAACATTTTATTGGAACTGATTGGCCAGCTTCACCTTGCAGTATGTATAACAGGACCGGCCGGCATGCTTCTTACCTGATTAAGCTATCCGGAATTGTGTTGATTACATTAATTTCACAAAGAGCTTATCAATTGATGTATGTAGTTTACTCTACTATATTTTGACTGTAGATACTGTCTATTATCCTGGCCTCATTCATTTAAAATGTTCATCTATGTCAATGAGTGAAAGGAGACCAGTCATGATGCTGTATAGGTCAGCCTGCATTTCTGGACTGACTGCCCTAGTTTGTGACCCAATATTCCAACTGGCCGACCTTGGGCTGCAGCCTGTCTGTAATGGACAGCAAGCAAAATGATTTGCCATCATAGATGGGCCAGCTGAATTTGCGGCCTGCAGTTCTGGGTCGGCCGTCCCAGTTTGTGACAGTAACACCAGCCAGCCGCCCAGGGGATGCAGTCCGTACAGGATGGACAGCCACCAAGCTGATTTCCCATCATGGATAGGCCTCCCTGGCCCTGCAGCCTGCAGGTCCTGGCCGGCCGCCAGAGTTTGTCACTATGGGGAGCCGGCCGCCCAGGGGATGCAGTCCGTACAGGATGGACAGCCACCAAGCTGATTTCCCATCATGGATAGGCCTCCCTGGCCCTGCAGCCTGCAGGTCCTGGCCGGCCGCCAGAGTTTGTCACTATGGGGAGCCGGCCGCCCAGGGGATGCAGTCCGTACAGGATGGACAGCCACCAAGCTGATTTCCCATCATGGATAGGCCTCCCTGACCCTGCAGCCTGCAGGTCCTGGCCAGCCGCCAGAGTTTGTCACTATGGGGAGCCGGCCGCCCAGGGGATGCAGTCCGTACAGGATGGACAGCCACCAAGCTGATTTCCCATCATGGATAGGCCTCCCTGGCCCTGCAGCCTGCAGGTCCTGGCCGGCCGCCAGAGTTTGTCACTATGGGGAGCCGGCCGCCCAGGGGATGCA
>JABBWB010001006.1:0-10237 GCA_016628085.1 Suillus occidentalis
AGCCGTGACTACGACTTATACGGATACGGGAACTCTGGAGGTTTTTTTGAATGTAAGACAGACGGTGTTCTCCTTCATGTTCTCCATCATGTAAAGTGGTATGTTGTCGACCGCAAGTCTATCATACGCCATGTTTCAGCTACATAGCCAAGAATGGGGCACGTAAAACTTAACACAGCGATCCTCGTCCCCCGTAGACTCGTAACCAGTCTGACTATATGCATCAGTTCGAGATGGCGAGAAGCTTCTGACGTAGCAGTCGAAAGTACATTAGAGGAGTCACGCAAACCATACGATCGAGCGAGCGTGCGGACATGCATGAATTGCAATTGAGGCAGATCCTTTCGATTGGGATGTTAGCAAGTACGATCTTACGATTGTTGTGATCGACTAAGTCCTCCTGCACCACGTGGTCGTCAAGGATGATGCATGCGGAGATATTGTAGCTGAACACGACCTTTGAACATCATAAAAAATTATGACACCGACCATCTTGAAAACACAAAACCATTCAGGGCTCAGTAGCCTCCGCCACTATGTCCGCTGCCGCCGGCACTTTCGCCTCCACCTCATCCACCACTGGCGTTGGCCAGGTTCACCCTAAGCCGGTGACCGTCAAGCTCTTGCTCGTTCATTCCTGCAACGGCTGCCTCAGCCTCAGCGCTGCTGCTGAAGGAGACGAAACCAAAACCACGAGAGCGGCCAGTTTCACCGTCCTTCATTACGATGGCCTAAAAAACGCAAATGTGCAACGAGCAGGAACACAACAATTTTAGTCATACTGGAAAAAAAGCAAAAAAACTATGGGCGATCTGCCATCATCGATGTCCATCTTCGAAAGCGACGGGAGGTCGCCTCAAATAGATCGCGCACATCAATGATGTCTCCAAACTGTCCAAAGACCTGTAAAATAGATATCAGCCTTAAAGACGCTTGATCGGACTAACTGGGCAGAAGAACTGACTTCACTCAATGGTTCATCCGTCGTGTTCTAACTCAGATTACTGATGGATATGCCGACTCATCAGTAAAATCATTCCTAGACATGATTAAAGCAACATGGATACACCTAACACAGACTTTTGCCGCCATAATGATGTGTGATGACGAGTGATACCCTTCCTGAACTATCAGAGTTCAAAAAGAACAGGTTGATAACAAAGACAGAATGTGTGATGGATTTAAAAATGGGGCGCTCTCATTTTCAGACTCTCCTAGCTGCTTTGGGACCTGCCAACGTGGTTGCTCGCATTATCGTTGTAACGCCTGCGGTCTTTCGATGACGTCGAGTTGCAACCTCTTGTGACGGAAGGAAGAACCTAAAAGTGCCTCAAGAAATGATATCATTCTTGAAAACGTGCACGGTGATGCCAAAGACCAATTTCATAACGACCATTGAAAGGAGAATAGTAAGAGGCATACGAAGTGCCAGCGGCTCGCCCAAGGACAAAGTCCGAATTACGAGCGCAGGCTGATCTGATGGCGAAGGGTCCATGAGAGCCTGGCCAAATTCGCGATAAACGTAGGATGAACGAGATCATCCCAGATGCAAGGTGAACTGTCCAGCGGGTCCGTTGATCATCGACATCCTTAAGTGCGTGAATACACTTGAAGGCGGACTGTGAAGTGGGTAGGATCCAGGATCGTTGGTTGGTTGGGAAGTAAGAAGTTCAAAACAGCGTTGAGAAGCGACGATCGACTAGGAGTTAATTTAGTTGGAGGACCCACATGCCACCGACTCCAAACGAAAGATAGTTCGACAAAAAACCCGACCGTCACGGTCGCGAGAGTGATACGATCCTGTCGCTAGAGCTGAAGACCGACCTTGGGTACCGGTAGAATTCAACCGTGAGGTATTCTACGAGTCAACTGTCCATATGGTGAAGGTGATCGGAACTTCAAATTAGCGCTGCAGCGCTCCGCAATAAGTGCTGACTAAGCGAGACTTCGTCCTGAGCTGTCTTGAAATTTCTGAAACCTGGAGAACGACTCACCCAAGCTTTATGATATCAGATTGGGTCTTACATCGAATAGTGACCAACCGCCATTCGCACATGGAAGTCCGCCTGCAATACATCAAGTACTATCCTTCTCGACATTGGCAACCCCTCGAAGTAAATTCCTGGTTATAATAGAACCCTGTACTTCACCTTCATGAAACAGCACATCGCCAGTCGCTCAGACAAGTGGATATTGTCCTTTGGCACCCACGCATCTTGAGGTGCGTCTCTGTTTTAGATTGCGTTCTTCCACAGAGCTGACATACGGACACAAAGCACAACCAAGAATGCATCATATGGATACACGACATAAATGCACCCCAGACTTCGTTCTTGCAAAGATCGATTAGATCTCGTCTACTGGACGAGATAAAAGGAGATATGAACCAACACTGTATCAAGCCCTCTAGTACGCCCGAGGTTTATCGGTGAGTTGGATTTCATGGACGGGGAAGGGCGTAGGTGTTGACCGCACTTGGCGCAGCTATCGCATCGGGCAGGTAGTTAAACGAGCACCTAATAATGTTAACCCACAACGAGGCATCCTGATCGCCTGAGCTGTGGTGTTGCCGTGTTCTGTCCGAGCCTTTCGCCTATCTTGGGAACACCGGTAAGTTTTTGATTTACATTTTTGCCAGTCAATACCTTGGCACGTTCATTTCACCTGGGATGTTGTCTGGTCTGCGTATTTTGGGTGTGCGCTTTCAAAATGCACTTTGATGGGGATGTGGTTTGGAGTCGGAGAATATCATTCTCCACGCATCCTCACGCTGCAGACGTTTATAAAACGCGCCACGCCTGGGAACCATAGAGGTTGCTTTGTATAGCCCCTTTATAATGTGTTTGTCCTGTTTCATTGGGATTTTACATGCGCTTTGACCCGTGGAACGGCCAAGCTAACGGCGAGGAGACAATGCGTTCCTCACAAATTATTCTTTCAAGTCCAATCAAATGCCGATCCATTGGCAACGCTTACCGAAATTTCACAGGTGCACGGCGGTCTCATCGTCCGTGATGGGTGCTACATCTACAAGGCCGTTCATGGGACTGGGTTGCCTGTCGCCTTTGACTTGAACATATACCTTGACATTTGCTTGCGTGATCTCTTGATGTGATCCGAAGTTAGCGGCACACTTATGCATGAGCCAGTCTGTCACAGTGGGGTGCTCATTGGTTCGCTCTGCTCTCAGTAAGTTGTCCATCTGCACGTTGTCCCATGTTTATGCCATTTTGTTTATTATTCTTGGATTAAGGCACACTGCCTACCGTGCACTGTCGGTATGATTTAGCGTGGATTGTTGATCACGCTCATTTTTTGTTCGTTACATGGCAGGCGAGACTCTTCTTTGACTTGCAATTCCAGTGTCATCATATGAGTGTTGAGATTTAGAGGCCGTGAGTTGTATTCGTTTGTTAAGAGCACGATGGCTAACAGTTCTGTGATAGAGAAGAGAGTGGTGTCGAAATGACATTCGATATCCGCTTGGACTTTGTGGCTTTTGGACTCTTGTGGCTTTTGGACTCTTATGGCTTTTGGACTCTAGTGGCCTCTTCCCGGCAAAGGGAAACACATCCTTGTATTGGTAGTTGGACAAGATATTTTTTATTCGCATCAATAAGCATGTGGTCTCCTGTCTAATGTTTTTTTGATCATGTTGTCAATCAGGTTTTCAAAAATGATGCCGATGAGCATCTGGAGCATACTAAAATTCCTATGCACGCAGAAAAAATCATGGACATGCGCAATTGAATGGGAGAGTACTCTATGATTTAGTTCCAGCACGTCGCATTCAATATTGTTCATAACTAACTCATACATCTTCTCGCAGGAAGGACGCCTCTGAACCTTTTGAAAATCGACAATATACGATTAAATTGAAGATGCGCAAAGCGTGCGGGGAAATATCTGGATGGTCCATTATCGTCCATTAACGGAATCTGTGCGCATGAAAGGATGGCGGATGCATTCCTTTGTATGAGATCAATTTGTGTGCTCTGACCGCTTTGCCTGGACAACAAAGTTTTGAACCAGAACGCAATGAAAGGGGAGGGATGCACTGCAGCGTAAATCCTTCCCCTTTCATTTGAAGCGGGCAATTCAATCGTTATAAAATGTGGTACTACATCCCGTTCCTCCTCTTCACCACAAATCGCATTTTCTCTTTCACATCCAAGTATCCAACACCCCCCATACCCTGTCACTTGCCCGGCCCTACCACAGCAAAAGACCGCATTACACAATAAGCCCAGATGGCCCCAAACTTCTACACATTGAATACTCCAGACAATGTGCCCGAGTCCCATAATTTTGATGTTGCCAGTCAGCGCAACAAGGCCCCGCATCCCCATAAATATCGATTCAAGCCATACCCGGCTCGGGGAACGCAAGACTTTCGCCAGCATGGACCTGAACCTCAGTCCCAGCTTCTGCCTCAGCTGCCGACCACGGTATACCCTCCGGATTTGTATATCAATAAGAACTTTGTTCCGTCTGGGCCGGCTCCCAAGGCAGACTATGAAACGAATTCCACGTCCGGTGCGGGTGGTGTACTAGGACCACAATCTATGCAGATGACGACCGAGCCTGCAAATGTTGCTCCAACTGACGCTCCGTTCATGCAAGCGCAGCTGCCTACACTCCCTGAGGAGGCAACACATTGGCCGGCTTTTCACTCACTGAACGACCTTCAGGCGACGATCATGCCGCAGAACCCTCATGCACCCTACATGGCGCAATCTCAAATGCAAGCAACCGGTAATGACCAAGGTTATGATCAGGGACCTGTGTACCAAGCATTATACGAACGTGCAGCTGAAGGCTCGGTGCAACGTACACAGCGCAATGTGGTGGACTTAAATGGGGTGATGCAAATGAGGCAACAGAAACAAATCCACATTCACCCTGATGAAGACCCAGACTTCGTGAGCCGATGTTATTTCTTTTGTTCTCGCCGTCCCGCTGACAGCTGTTCCATCAGCAACTGGTCATCAAGGATGGAGAAAAGCTATACCGGTGCTTGAAAGAACAGTGTGTAGCGGTATACTTAAAGGAAAACAGCGTACGCCGGCACAAGCGGACCCTCAAGCATCAAAATGGGCCGAACCGCTCGTCATGGACATGCGTAGCTTGTGGCCACTGGTGAGTATCCTGCTGCTCTCAAATGTGAGGTTGGGGCTGAGATATTGATTTTTACTAGTTTCAGTCGCGGTGATGCGCTCAATCGCCACGTCAGCTCTGAGCGGTGTTTGAGGAACCAGAAGGCCTCTCGTATTTTTGCAGCTGCGAATTTGGCCGCCGGTAATTCCGTGGTGCCTCCCCCAGTCAACTTACCTCAAGGGCCATCCACGTGGCAAGGGACAGGACTGGCTGCCCAGCAAGCCCCACCCTCATTTGCACCTGAATTGAACTTTTCTTCCGGCTCTGCCGTGCAACCCGTTGTTCAGGCCCCAAGGCCAAACTTTATGACTCATGAGGTCATACCCTTCGCGAAGGATATTGTATCTCCACCCGATGTGCGATTCAGCGTCCAGGAAACAGATGGACAACACTCTGCCGCTCCTCGCCAACCCTCTGGTGTGCCCCTCCTGCCGATTGTAGAACATGAGGCGGAAGTTGACCTTTTCGGCTCGCCAATCTCTTTTGCGCCCACCGATCATGTATACTCCGAGTCAGCCCTTGATTCATTTGCACCTGCACCTTCCCGATTTGAAGCTTCAGAGTCTTATTGGTACAAGAAGTTGGAGCAGCTGGTTCATGAAGGTCCCGATTAGACATACTAGATTATGCATTTTTCAAGTGTCATTTTTCTGAGCCTGTATTGCTCTTTTGCATTCCTGTAGCATTTCACAACATAATTAGGCAGCATCATTCAGACAATCTCGTACGATCGTAGGAATAACCCTTGTACTCATAGCTAATGTATATAAGATATTGTACATGAAAAAAAACCTCATTTATGAAGCATTGCCATCTTAACGCGGAGAATCTCACAAAGCAAGCCAAATGTCTAATGCATAGTCACCTGCGCGCTAGACTTAGTGCGACATTAATGTGGTAGTGAGACGTATTTCTCATGTCACGTCGGTGCGGTTATGCTTGATGGTATGTGTGTAGAACTTCGGTCAGATGTCCAGCGGTCGGAATGGAAGGAGACCTTTCTTTGGCAACGGAGACGAAGCTTGCGGTGATTAGGAATGTCTACTTTGTGGAAATGGCTTGAGTATATGGGCCTGATTGAACATCTTTAAGAAAGGACTGCGCGATGGCCTCGCCGTAAATTCAGGTGTGCTGTGAGAAATTTGTTGAGTGGGTTTTCACCGTCAACTCTATCAAATATTCACAGTTCTGCTTTGAAATAGCGAGATTCCTAGGTGCGGATACTATACAATGTTACACGATGTTGTAGATGAGAGGGTGGGACGCAGGTTAACGGAGGGGCGGAGCCAAGGCAGAATACGAAACAGCAGGTTCTAGTGGGCATTAGTAGACTGCTGAACATGAAAATCATTGTCAGCATGCTGAGAATAGGGAAAGCCGTTATCGCCCTAGAGCAAAGTCTACGGTAAGTGAGTATAAAACTTCGAGCAGGGTAACCCGCTGGGCAAGTCCGCATCCAAAGCGAAATTTGAGCTCGACTCGAAAGGAACATAAGAACCTGCTTGATGGTGACTAGATCGACTCCGCAAGAAATGCAGGGGGAACGAGGTCATCTCACTTCAAAGCAAACACAAAGACATAAAATTTACCCACAATCCAGTAAGAAATTAACAATTGTGCCGTCGTCGGAAAGCTTGTCAAGACCCAAGGGGTCAATTTGAATTTGAAGCCGCCCCGTTGTGAGATGTGATAAGACCCAAAATCTCGAAAAAAGGATGTCCAAATGAAAAAAAGTGGTGGGCCAGGGAAGTGGTGATAGTCAAGAGATCAACAAAGTCAAGGTCACAGGTCAGGTGGGTGAATACAAGAGAAAACGTCGGCCGGGCAACAGGCAGATAGACCCGACACCCGGCTGTCGAGATGAAGAGCAAGTCCAGATAGCTCAAGTCAAATCGCCTACTCGCAAGGTCAAGAAAATCCGATCGTGTTCAGAGGGTGATCGAGACATCGAATGACTGTCAAAGTCATGAAAAAATCGCGAACTTAACATCGTGCGAAAGCAAATTCAGACAGTCTGAGTCGAAATCGTATCAAGTACGTGGTTCGAATGAGAGGATGTCGAGATACAGCAGCGAAGATCGAGTAGGGGACTATCGGGGACCCATGGTTCATATCGACCAGTCATTTTGAGGAGTTGATCGGTCACTGGATCATGGCTATTCGTCCATTTGCGGTGGTTTCTTTTCTCCCTCAAAATTCTGGTGAGTAAATGCAAGCTTTCGTAGGACCTTTTGGCAGTGGGACATGGGGCGGGTCTTAAAGTGAATAAACGGTCGATGCACGACTCGTACCTACAAGATATTGGCATCAGCTTATTTTGTAGTAACAGGAGCTGACCAGAAGACGGAGTTTAGGGTTTAAGTACCGATCAGACTTGCACGCAGGACGTTGATCGTCCATAAACTTGGATCCCGTGGCATGTTAGTGAGTGAGCTCAACGGATAGAAGTCGCGACATACGAATTATTCTGTGCATAGTCGCATGAATAATGCCCCCACTGAAAAGGGTCGAGGGTGTGCTCTGAACTTGAGGTGTGCCGGAGCGAACAATGTGTGCATTGGATGCTATATCACCTTTCCGGACGGTTTGTCCTTTCAACCAGCCACCTAGTCCCGGTGGGGCCCTAGTACATTCGCGCAATTCGACATGGCGTATAGTGACTAGTCAAGCCTTTGACACCAGGGTTTATGCCAAGCCGTTCCAACAGGAAATACAGATTGAAGTGATGCTGCGTGCGCCGGTCAAACTTTTGCTGTACTGCGGCATGGAACGTAAGACGACCTCGATGGCTTGCGAATACAAAAGGTGTTGAGCGGACTAACAGGGCGGACTAAAGCTATCAAGATAGGACTGAATAGATGTTGACAAGAAGGCCGTTCCCGTGTATATTGGAAGGAACTGGAGTCGACGTCTATCCGTAGACCGTGACTACCGCTTACGATATGATATTACTCTGGAATAAGTGCTGACTAAGCGAGACTTTGTTCTGTCTTGAAATTTCTGAAACCTTGACCCTGGATCCCGGATGGCTAGTATGACCAGAGAACGACTCACCCAATTATGATATCAGATATCGAATAGTGACTAACCACCATTCGCACATTAGTAATTCCGCCTGCAATGCATCAAGCACCATCCTTCTGGACATTGGCAACCCCTCGAAGTAAATTCCTGGGTATAACAGAACCCTGTACTTCACCTTCATGAAATAGCACATCACCGATCACTCAGACAAATAGAGATTATCCCCCTGGTACCCATGCATCTTGAGGTGTGTCTCTGTCTAGACCACGTTCTTCCACAGAGCTGACATTCGGCCACAAAGCACACCCAAGAATGCATCATTTGGACACACGACACAAATCCATCATCAGTCTAAATATCGACAACATACCCCTTCATACCAGACTTCTTTCTTGCAAATATTGATTAGATTTCGTCTACTGGACGAGATAGAAGGAGATATGAACCAACACTGTATCAAGCCCATTAGTACGCCCCGAGGTTTATCGGTGAGTTGGATTTTCATGGGCGGGGAAGGGCATAAGTGTTGACCGCACTTGGCGCAGCTATCACATCGGGAAGGTGGTTAACGAGCACCCAATAATGTTAACCCACAACGAGGCATCCTGATCGCCTGAGCTGTGATGTTGTTGCGTCATATCCGAGCGTTGCGCCTATCTCGGGAACACTAATAAGTTTTTGATTTACATCTTTGCCAGTCAGCGCCTTGGCACGTTTATTTCACTTGGGATGGAATTAGTTGTCTGGTCTGCGTACTTTGGGTATGCGCTTTTAAAATACGCTTTGATGTGGATGTGGTTTGGAGTGGGAGAATATCATCTCCACGCATCCTCACGCTGCAGACGCTTTGAAAACGCGCCACGCCTGGGACCCATAGAGGTTGGTTTGTGCAGCCCCTTCAATGTACTATGTTTGTCCTGTGTCGTTGGGACTTTGTATGCGCTTTGACCCGTGGAACAGTCAAGCTCACGGCGAGCAGACAATGCGTTCCTACACAAGTTTTCCTTTCAGTCAAATCAAATGCCAATTCATTGGCAACGCCAACCTAAAATCTGCAAGTACGCCGCGGTCTCATCGTCCGTGATGGGCACTTATCTCAGAATGTTGAGATTTAGAGTGAGTTGTATTCGTTTGTTAAGAGCACAATGGCTGACAGTTCTGTCGTGGAGAAGAGAGAGTGATTGTCGAAATGACATTCGATGTCCGCTTGGACTTTGGCGGCTTTTGGACTCTTGTGGCCTCTTCCGGCAAAGGGAAACACGTCCTTGTATTGGTAGTTGGACAGGAAGTTTTTTGTTCGCATTGATAAGCATGTTGGTCTCTCGTGTCTAACGGTTTTTTTTTTTTGATAATTGTGTCAATCAGATTTCCAAATATGATGCCGATGAGCATCTGGAGCATACGAAAAGTCCGATGCACGCAGGAAAAATCATGGACATGCACAATTGAAGTACTCTATGCTCAGTTTCAGCACGTTACATTTAATATTGTTCATAACTAACTCATACATCTTCTCGCACAGGAAGGACGCCTCTGAGCCTTCTGAAAATCGACAATATACGATCAAATTGAGCATATGCAAAATTGTGCGGGGAAATATTTGGATGGTCTAATCTCGTCCATTAACAGAATCTGGGCGTATTAAAATGGTGGATGCATCCCTTTGTATGAAACTTATTCGTGTGCTTTGACCGCCATTCATGGGCAACAAGTTGTGGACCAGAACGCAATGAAAGGGACGCATTGCAGCGTCATGTTCTTTGCCTTTCACTTGAAGCGGGCAGTCCCATAATTATAAATGGACTGCATCCCGTTCCTCCTCTTCATCACAAATCGCATTTCTCTTCCGCATCCAAGTATCTAACACCCTTCATATCTTGTCACTTACCGGTCCTACCACAGCAAAAGACCGCATTACACAATAAGTCCAGATGGCCCCATCGAACACTCCAGACGATGTGCCCGAGTCCCATAATTTTGATGTTGCTAGTCAGCGCAACAAGGCCCGCATCCCCACAAATATCGATTCAAGCCATACCCGGCTCGGGGAACGCAA
>JABBWB010001007.1:0-10227 GCA_016628085.1 Suillus occidentalis
AAACTTGAAAATATAATGCCAAACCTTGAGCGCTGCGCGTAAAGGCGAGGCTGCGTCATTACCAATCGGATTACGGAGCAGACGGTCCATCGAGCGGATCATGTGCGTTCCCCACGCACTTCATCGGATTCTACCCTCCTCGAAGTAGGTGCTTTTGTCCTGGCCTCCATATAGTTTCTGAGAAAGTGAGTAGTTGGGTACAGTCTTCGTGATTTCGCCTGTAAAATATTCATGATTTGTTCCAGGTCACCAAAATTGATGAACGCACATCACAGTTGAGTATCCTAACTCTGTCAATAGTTGTATCAGGGCCATGCGCAAGGAAGGCACCACGTAGGCAGGTGTGTGCTTGGAAAGGCGTCCAATCAAAGTGACAGCAGTGACACGGTTTTCGAAGACCTCATTGTTGAGGACAATAAAGATTGACCTCACGTTCTCAGCTTGCGCCAAGTGCCTGTCAAATCTTTCATGGAGGGAGGATAGAACAGTTTGCCGAATGGTAGGGTCTTATAGTAACATGCGGGTCCTGGTGGGCATGGGAGGAGTTGCGATTCGAATGGGAGTGGTGACGTGGTCTGGAGCAGATTGGCTTGAAGAGGAGGGTGTAGTCTGCAGCACGAGCTGCATCTGAAGCAGCGAATGGGCGAGCGAATGGCACGGGGAGGAATTGGAGTGATGTTTTGAATTGGGATGTTCTGTAGGTGTGGTTAAATCAGTGTGAAACGACGAAGGAAGTGAAAGGACGAACTTCATGGTCGTGTAAGATCGTGTATCTCTTCATCTACGCATTGTATGTACATGGAAATAAAACTAGTAAGGCGCCATTGGAGTGAATTACTGGGCGGCTCAGGGTTCAGAGCAACTCTGGACGCCCTGGCCAAGGCTTGCTTAATGCAATGGTTGCTGACCAGGGTTCAGAGCAACTCTGGACACCCTAGCCATCCCCATGCACAAACCGAATTCACAGACACCTTACTGAGAGCTCAGAGGATATCATGCTGTCGAAATTCCAAATGTCCAACAGGGCGCACGTGACGTGTATATCTGACAGAGGCTGGCACGTGAACGCTACCGCTTATGTCACAACGTCAAACTCAAGAATAAGCCGTCAAAGTCAAGTCAAAGTCAAGCTCAACTTGAGCTCAACACATCAAAACAAGAAGCTCAAGTCAAGTTTCGCAAAGTCTAAAGCGGATTTTTTTTTGTCCAGTACGGTCCCTTATACAAGGGCAACACCGGCAGTCATGTACAGTGAGCAAATCCGAGTCAACTGTTCACCGCGCTCTAGTCTCGTGGGCGTCACCGTGTTGTAGTCCGCGAGAGATGCAGTCACGGGCTAACTTGAAACACGAGGGAATGATTGTGTTGAGCCGAATGATATGGTGGGCAGACAAGACGATGCGCGTGGTTCAACCTCATGCAAAAATTTGTGTTACAAGTCTGACATGCAAATATGCATGAATTTTATAATACGAAGTTCTAAATACAATTTTGTTTGTTTTGAACTTCTTATTTATAAGCTACCACTTTTTTTACTTCGACCTGTTTCGGCGGCGGAATCGGCGGATATATTGATCTGTTTCTTGTCGATTTTCATTAACGTTCAGTTGCAGGGTCTATCAGTACATGCAATGGAAATTGAATCAAAGGTCATTCTGCCGAGAGAACTTGATGATCTCTCGTCTTTCATTCGAGAAAAGCCCGAATCATTGGCAGCTGCCACTGCTGAGCTACACGCCGTAGCTCTACGTGCAACGAAATTCATATTCGATCTTGGTGAGTAGACCGGACCCAATTTGTTATCCGCGCATGATACTGGGCTGAGTAGTCTGTAGCTTTGCAGTCGGAACCTGCTTCTCTGCCTCATATTGAGGACCTTCTGTCTTCACTCAGACAGTCTCAAGCACCACAGACGAGATCACAAACTCGCGCTAATGCCAAACGGAAGAGGAGTCCAAGTCCTGTCTTGGAATTCTCCAAGAAGGTCACCATACAAAATACACCATTGCCCTCACTTTTTATCGAGGAAATGAATGAAGACCAAATTTGGCAGCAGCTGGACCTTAGGGCTGCTCCTCTTTGCAATAATCTTCTACTGTTAGAGGGCGAGACTGGAGATGACAAGGAATTACCTGACGATGGTCCGGATGACGAGGAAGATGATGAGGTATCAGAAGAAAGCGAAGATTCTGAAGATATAGAGCACATGGAAGATTCTGAAGAAGACACCGATGGGGAAGAAGAATTGACTGACCTTCGCGAGGAGCTGTCCGAAAACGAGGAAGACAATTCAGATCATCATCCATCTCTCATTGATGTCATCAAAGCAAAACCCTCTGCCGCAAGACGTGCAGCCGCAAAGAGACCCAGTTCAGACCTTGACGATGATTTCTTCAGCCTTGACGCATTCAATCGCGAGACGGAAGCGGCAGAAGCAACTGCTGTTTCCCGTGGCCGATTAGGCCGAGATTCAAATTCAGATGAATCTGACGACGAAGGTGACAACATTGATCTCTTCAGGCCAATAGATGATGTCCGTGGTCCCAATAACGATGCTTCGGAAGACGGCGTGGGTATGTGTTGTGTTTTTCTTCACCACGCATAACTCACATAACATGCAGAACCTCTCTACAAGGATTTCTTCGATGCTCCCAGAGACTTCGGCTCGAAAGCTACTACGAATGCTTCTTCCTCAAGGTCAAAAGTACGATTCAGTGAGCAGGTCAGAGTGAAAAGTATCAAGGCAAAGGGCAAGGGCCTACCGCTGTCCAGCTTGATAGAGGATGACGACTCCGATAACGAGAGCGGACTACACATGTACTTAGAAGATCCGGACGAGGTCATGATGGACGCTGAGGCTGAAGGGTCATTCGTAGATGAGTATGGAGATGATGGCGAAGACGAAGATGAAGAAGGTCGCGCTACCATTGAACGACTGAAGGATGACCTATTTGCGGAGGAAGATGAACCTGATTCCAGTAAGGCCAGTCATATTCTTGTTGGGGTATCATTCACAACCTTGCTACAGATATGACCACTTATGAAAAACGTATGGCAGCACTGCAAGCACAGATTAAGGAGCTTGAGGCGGAGAATGTCGCTAAGAAAGACTGGGCGTTGATGGGGGAAGCCACCTCGAGATCCCGACCTCAAGATTCTTTGCTGCAAGAAGATCTAGAGTTTGAACGAACGATGAAGGCGGTGCCCGTCATCACTGAAGCTGTGGTTCAAGGCCTCGAAGAGCGAATAAAAGCTCGCATAAAGGATGGCCGATTCGACGATGTTGTGCGGATTCGCGCTGTTGACAACAAGCCTTTCCTTCCGTCACGATTCTTTGAGCTCCAAGACACCAAGTCTTCCCAGTCACTTGCTCAAATTTACGAGGATGAGTACGTCGCCACACAGAACGGTGGCACGGGAGGTGACGACAGAGATGGTCGGCTCAAGAAGGAGCATGACGAAATTACGGAACTCTGGGATAGCATATGCAGCAAGCTAGATGCACTTTGCAACGCGCATTACACTCCGAAACCGGTGCGTGTTTTGAATCCTATCATCAAGTAGTCATGACGCTGAAATTTCGATAGCCGAAAGCTAGTATATCGACAGTCTCTAACATTTCCGCAGCTACTTTGGAATCAGCACTTCCTACTAGCAAGACCGTGTCTTCCATGCTTGCTCCAGAAGAGGTTTTCAAAACCGCATCTTCTGATCCCCGCGCTCGGAGCGAGCTTACGCCCGCGGAAAAGCGGAGTTTACGTGCAAAGGTAAGAAAAGAAAGGAGGAGGACGCGGGATGCCCTCGACAAGAGCGTTGATAAATATGCCAAAATGAAAGGCATAAAAAAACAAAAAGACGCAGCTTTAAAGAACGTGGTCAAGTCGGGTAAAGGTGTCACGGTGGTCGGCAAGAAAACCAAGGACGTTTTGAAGAGCAAAAGCGCTAAGGGGAGGAGTTAGCACGCTGTGCAAGGTCACGTGGCCATGCCGCAGTTCCTTTTAGTGTACGATTTGATTACGGTAGTCATTTGGCCACCTCTGCTCAACCTCCTCCATCCAAGTGCATCGTCCTCACATTCCAGGAAATGTCGTTCCTAAAGCGCAAGGAGAAACACTTAATTCCTCCTGTTCAGTCAGGAGTTTCTACACAGGATAATTCGCGAGGTTCATCTCGAAGCACATCTTCCCTCCCCAGTTACAAGTCCACCGCCAGTACCTACGTTGCCAGTCGCGATGGACCTGATCCTTATAATGTCATGAGCACCAGGACTCAGTCACAGAGTTCGTATGACAACTATGACGCTTATAATGCTACTGCGGGTAAAAATCTTGATGTCGAGGGAGATCGGAACCGCAATGAGCTGTTCGCTGGATATAAACCTCAGGGAAAGACAGGTTCAGGTCGATACTTCGATGGCCCTACACTAGGCAAAGAGCCCTCTCCTGGGGAGGAGAATGAAGAGGATGTAGAAGGCATCAAACAGCAAACCAGATTCATGAAGCAAGAGAGCGTCAACTCTACCAGGAATGCATTAAGGCTTGCTCGGGAAGCCGAAGAGACCGCGGGGAACACCATTGGAAGACTGGGGAATCAATCTGGTGAGATCCGGCACAAGTTGTAGTTTTATTCTCATTGATCGATTCGTGATAGAGAAACTTGCCAACACTGAACGTCATCTTGATGTATCAAAGGGTCACACCTTGCGCGCCGAAGATCAGATCGGTGAACTGAAGCAACTCAATCGCTCAATTTTCCGCCCTGTCATTACTTGGAACAAGGATGCAAAACGTGCCGCTCAAGAAGAAAAAATCCAGCAGCGTTATGAAGACGAAAGGCTAGATCGCGAAAAAGCTATGCAAGACATCAGAGACACTCAGAATCGCTTAGGACGTGCCACTACATATGATCGTCAAGAAGAAGAAAGTTTAACATCTGGAGGGTCAGGAAGATTGCGCACTGAGGAACAGCTGGCTACGAGAAAGGAACAGCGGAAGAGATACCAGTTTGAGGCGGGTGCCTCTGATGACGACATGGAAGATGAGTTGGACGACAACTTGAACGAGATCTCGGCTATTACCAAAAACTTGAAAGCATTGGGTACTGCTATGGGACAGGAACTTGATCAGCAAAACTCGAGACTTGTCATCATCGAACAGAAGACAACGACCTTGGACAACGGCGTATTCAGGAACACTGAAAGGGTGTGTTGTTATGTTTTGCACGTCACAGCATCATTTATCTGATTTTCGAAACAATAGCTCAAACGCATCAAGTAGAAATGGGTTTTCGTGTTGGCAACAAGATGATATCTTTCACTGCTCCTCTGTATTTAATTCATGGACATTTTTGTAAACGTTGTAGCAAGACCAATACCTTATGCATTCGAGTTGACACTAAGAATTGACATTTACATAAAGGCTGATCTAGGCCTGACGAGGGATTTTGATGCTCCGCCTCTTACGTCGTTCTACCTGCAGGCCTGCTCCTTGGCATAATATTCGGAACTTGCTTTGCACATCTCTCATGCTGCGCAGCATCTTGCACTGGACTTCTTAGGACAATTGACGAAAAAAGGGAGTCAGTACTCCCAGAGCCAACGCTATGGAAGGATGCGCGACCTTAAATGACCTTCAAAAATGGTGAGAGGTTGCGTCCTTCGATTTCTACTGCCACAAATATCTATTTATACTAAATTCGTGCCAAGGGAGCGCCTGGTTGAAGAACAGTCAAGTACGTGCCAGTTTATCCCATGGCAGAGAAGACTAACCCATCATAAGGCCTCTTTCGTCTAACACTTACCGACAATCAAACGCTACGCCTGCGGGTCGACGAACTGGAACGAGAACTATCGGTGTGGAAGCTGGCTTTCAAGGCTGCCGAAGATGAAAAATGCAACTTACAAAAACACATGCTCAAGCTAGAGAAAAACATTGGCTCGTTAAGGGTTGGTCATCTAATAAGTATCAATGTCGGTCCGAAATGATGTTGCATGCAGGATGATAACCCGCTTTTGCTCTGCCTCATTGACGGCGATGGCAACATTTTCTCCCAAGACTTACTCGCGTCAGGCCATACAGGAGGCCGACAAGCAGCTATGCTACTAACCAAAGGGTTAACAGACTATATGGTCGATGTTGACGCTGGATCTTCTGGGCGTGGACAAGTTTGGTTGACTGTGTACTGCAATAAAACCGGTTTGATGGACACGCTGGTGAACAATGGCATATGCAGTACTTCAGAATTCGAAGCATTTGTGCTGGGTTTCAACTCAGCTTCACCGTTATTCTCTATTGTGGATGTGGGTGGGGGAAAAGAAGCAGCGGATGCGAAGATTAAAGGTGACGCGATAGTGTTTAGTTGTGTGATTCCTCTAACTTTCCGGTAGAATGTCTTCGTGTTTTCACCCGCTTTCCCCAGACTTCGCGTGTATTTTTTGGAGGTGAATTTTTCATTTCCAAAGCAACTTCTTGTTCAATTAATGCTGACGCAATTCCAAGGCGGGCACGACAATGGATACACTTCCACATTGAGTACCCTTGAAAACGAGGGCTTGTTGGAAAAAGTTGTCCTCCTCCGTGGATACAAGACTCTCGCCGCTGAGCTTCAACACTTCGATCTGCCCCACCTCGATATTGGAGGTGTCTTTATGACAAAGAAACTTCCCTCGTGTTATACACACAGGAGGTCGACGCCTCCAACAGGAATTGCTCCTCAAGAACATGACAGACAGAGAATAAACCCTAAAAATTTCCTCGTTGGAACACAGAGTCCAGTGATCTCTACGAGCACACAATTTTGCAGATATCTTGATCCTTCTTTGGTAGGGTCATGTTTCTTACTCCATTCAGTGTTGATAACGATTGTTTGCTGCAACCAGCCACTCAACAAGCGTAGGTTGCTCATCATTGTTCAGTGAGCATGGTATCGATCTTTTTACAGAAACCCCACGACCATGCACATTTTTCTATCTGTCCGTGTGCAAGCAAGGTGATAAGTGCACCTATGGCCACGATTACTTTCTTACAGCAGATAATTACGCCGAGCTTCGTGCCAATGCGAAGAAATCTCCTTGTCCCGTCTTTAATAAGAGTGCGTCACATGTAGTCGCTCTCCATGGATGGCAATCTCAGTCCTCTGTACAACTAGACCAACCTTGTCCTTCCGGTGAAAGCTGCCCTTCTGGACACTACTGTCCCAGAGGGTCTAAATGCGGCTACAGGAAACAAGGCAAATGCAAATTCATCGGGAGTGAGCACTCTGTCATTCGTTAATTGCGCTATTGACGCAATGTATGACATGTAGGAGAGATGCATATTCCGCTGAATGATCGCATAAGCATCAGTGGACGACCCCCATCTAGAGCCCAGAGCAGCAACGTCAGCGGGCAGACAGATGGAACTCCGACTCCTCCACTTAGCCCAGTTGACCTCGGCAATTTTGTCAGCATATCTCCGTTTGTGCCACAAGGCACTAGGTGATTCATATGTAGACCCCATCACGCTGAATCGTACTATGTCTATAAATTCAATGCTATCATGTATCTTAGCGTGCACATGACACGCGGTCACGTGGGTGACACGATTTTAATCCCAAGTGCAACTTGTAGCATATTACTTCTGCACACTTTTGTCTCTGATCAGCCAACCACTATGTCCTATGCGAAAGAACGAGAACAGAACATTGCGCGTAACAAAGCTATCCTCGACGGCTTGGGTATTAATCCTCTCAGGCCTAAATGCGAGCCGAAGGAGAAGCTGAGGAAGAAAGCGGTGGCCAAGAAACGGAGGTCCCCTTTGCCCGAAAGCGACGAGCTAGACGAGCCGCCCAAGAAAATCCCTCGTATAGCAGATGATTGTAATGAACTAGGGGGCGCGCGAAGAAGCTCTCGTCTTGCAGGTAAGACAGTCGACTACAAGCAGGAACAAGACCGCGGGGTCCCGGAGCCGATCACATTCAAACGGTCCCAAAAGCTCAAGGTTGGCCAGGTGAAATCAAAGAGGACATATGATCCGTCAGTGGCTCTGTTTCTTTTCTTAAGCTAGCTGTATAATTTTGCGTAGTCATATGTACGGTCACATACCCGACGTAGAAGTCGGAACATGGTGGGCAACAAGGTGAGAATGACTCGGTGATTCTTGTCACCAGCATTAGATTACTTATTGGACTAGGGAAGATTGTTCAAATGCATCTGTCCATGGGTAAGTCACCTCCTTTAGAATGGGCACCCTCGAGTTAATCAAACTTATAGCCCTTGGGTTTCGGGTATTGCACCAGGTCCAGATGGTGCATACTCAATCGCACTTTCAGGAGGATATGATGATGATGTAGACGAAGGATATGCATTGTGAGTCGTGATGCAAACGTGCAAAAAACAGTGACTCACGTTAATTCAGTACATTTACTGGTTCTGGTACGTGTGCTGTGATTGGGCAACAGATCTGTCAGATATATTCTCATCTTTATTAGGCGGCAGGGATTTGAAGGGAACAAAGACAGCACCCAAGAATGTAGGTATAATCACCAATCAGTGTCATCAGGCTAATCTTCGAAAAGCTTCGAACGGCTCCCCAAAGCAGCGATCAGAGCTTTGAGGATAGAAACAACGCAGCCCTCCAGGTAAATGGGGAAGATGGTGCTTGGATCCTTTTTGACGTATTTTTTACAGAGATCTGTTGAGACTCAGAAACCTGTTCGTGTGATCCGGGGCTTCAAAGGGAAGGCCAGGTCAAAGTATGCGCCGTCAGAGGGGTCTGTTTAATTTCTGTTTCGCCAACTTCTCCACTGATTGCAGTTTCATTCATAGGTATCGTTATGATGGCCTATACCTCGTCAAAAAAGTGTGTTGCTTGGTCGATAGCTTTTACTTCCTTATCACTAATTTCGTAGGCGTGGATTGAAAAAGGGCTCAACAAGGGGGGGTTCCTCGTATGTAAGTTTGCGTTCGTGGTGAGTCTTCTGAGTTCCGGTCATCAATTCACACCTGATAGCGGTTCACACCAGCGAATGCCAGGTCAAGAAGCTATCCCTGTGAACGATGGTGATGATGATGAAGAATCTGATGAATGAATATACCTCAACTATCTCAGCATGACCCTTTCACAGGTATCATACTCATTATTTCTGATGTAGATAAACCATATTATACTTACTGCCTCATATATTGTCTCGTCAACTTGGCACTAATGCTAATGTTGCATCTTCTCAACAAAAAGGCAAGTCGGTAAATTGTCTTCGTTCCTGAAACGCTAGTGTGTGACTTCAAGTCAAAATTCCTTAAAGTTACATAAATATTATTATAATTAGCTATTTGACAAATTTCAAGACCGTTCTGTTTTCTCCACCTTCATGATTTCGTGTTTTGCGGTATTTAACTAAACATTCATTGATAAAATGCACTCCTTTCATTACCTGTCTGTCGCTTTGTGTATTCTTTCGTTTTCATCCTCCCATGTAATCGGGTTTAGTGGGGTCCAGTCGTCTGCACATGACCGCTCGCGCAGGTTGGCGCACGTACGCGCACTCAGTGGTGACCACCAGCCCCGGACCCTTGATCTCTCTGCCAATCAGTCGGGGGACACGAAGATCTCAAAGAGAGACTCATTTACTTATTTTCAAGATGGGAAGTGCGTAGGTCCTGTAACACATCAAAGACCCTTGCTCATTGCACAACCAGTGGTGCCTGTGGAGCTTTCAATGGTCCTAACGACTTTGTATGTCCTTTATCCTCCAGTTGCTATCGATCATCTTTTGACATCCACTCAGATTGTTGCGCTCAACTCATGTGTCAGTTCTACCGTTTTATGGCTACATAACTAGAAACTTACATCTAGAGAAGGAATTTGATGGTGGTAGTCATTGCTTCCAAATGATAACTATCACCGTGAATGGCAAGTCGACGCAGGCCCAGATTACGGACCAGGTATTTTTCGTCAATGACTGCTTTGCGGAGCGTGTGACTAACATAGAGTTCTACAGTGCCTTGGATGTCCTTGCGGGGGACTTGACCTGAGCCAGGGTCTTTTTGAGTTCTTCGCGCCAACCAGCGTTGGAGAATTATCAGGATCGTGGAGTTACGGTAGTCCTTCCACCTCGTCCACACCTCTGCCGTCTACGACGACCAAGCAGTCTTCCACTACCACCTGGACGCTACCTACTACCACCTCATCAAGCATTCCCACACCCACCCTCACAACTACGAGCACCCTTGCAGCCACAACCACATCTATG
>JABBWB010001008.1:0-10226 GCA_016628085.1 Suillus occidentalis
CTGCTGTTCCTTGAGCTGGAGGTGTCGCGGATGTCGAAGCATCGGCAGGCTGAGTGTGCGATGATGACGCCTGGGCTTGGGCATGTGACTGGATTTGTCGCTCATGTGCTCGTTTGCTTTCTCAAATTGCGGCCCTCGAGCAACAACCAAAGCCTAGACAGAAATAATTAAACCACGGCGAATGTAAACGCATCGAGGTGACATACCTGTTTGTCCCGCACTGCAGCCACTTCGACAACATGAGGCTGGCTTGGGAGCTGCGCGAGTTTGATTCCCTTGTCGGTGTGAGGCCGAGAGCGGAAGAGTGAGGACAGTCGGGTGATGGATGCATCTGGACGTGAACTTGAAGACGTTGTGGGATGGGGTTCGGCTTCTGTGGCTGTGTTGAGTCGGGATCGCTGAATCAATGAGGAAAGGCTAGCTAGGAGCCTACGCGGATCTTCCCGCGAAGGCATGGGGGATTGCTGAAGTTCGTCTGGCGCATCATTTTCAGGTGGAGAGCTGTGAATGAATGATGACAAGCGAGCAAGGAGTGCGTGTGGATGGAACACCGAAGGCCCTGAGGGTTGCGGAAGTTCGGTTGACTCGCAATTTTCGGGTCGAAAGCGGTGGAGAAACAAGGAAATACGAGCGATTGCATTTGCACGACAATGAGGGGAAGGCTGAGAACAGAGCAGTTCTCTGATGAAGAACTAGGTAATACATAAAGATGCTGATTACGCACATCAACATCGGTTTCCGTGCCATGGAAAAACGCTGGAGGAAGTTCATCGACACTGCCAAACTGGCCAGGATATTGTGTAGCATCAGCCTGGAACATTATTATTATAATATATGAGAATGATTGCAAACAGGACACAAACTTCCAAAAATGACATGTCATTGAGCGAAGAGCGGGGTGTCCACCCTTCCATGGATGCGTTCTGTGGTGGACCTGTATTCCTTACATCTGAAAGGACTGGCATGTTACTGTAATTGTCTCTGATCTGCTGCGACACCTGCCGAGCCACTTCTTTGGTCATCCCGCATCGTTCTGTGAGAACTCCGATAAGTTCCTTCTTGAGAGGTCTAATGATATCCGTCTTCTTGGTACGCCCAATGACAAATTCCACGAGCTTGCCAATGAACGAAGTAAGCCATCCTTGTCCACCGGTCCACACTTCCATGGATGCGTTGCAATGAGCCTCGACCATTCTACGGAGTATTGAACGCGATTCCTCAAACTTGTCTCTATGCCTCCTGTCCAGAGGATTCGCCCCAGTTATGCATGCATGTCCCGCAGACCTGATGTTATGTTTCTCCAAGTGGCCCATATTCCTCGTGTACCAATCTTCCATCCTCACCTCTCTTTCGAGGTTTGTGACGACTAGCGCGAGCGGGACTTTTTCCTCGCAGAGAAATTCGAAGAATAACCTATAGTTGCTCTGCATGGTTGCCGTGACTCTACCCCCGCGTATACAAAACAGCAAGAGGTTGACACCTCCGCGTTCTTTCAAGGTGGTGATGAGACTATGTGCATTTGAAATTGCAGAGAGGTACTCTCCGCTTTGTAGACGGGGTTCCTCGAGGCCAACTGTATCAAACACTTTGTATCGAGTCCCATTTTCGAATGTTATTGGGTACTCCGTCCAATGCAGAGTACAACGGTGAGAGTCGGGTGATATGTGGGCAATTTCTTCGCCGGCCATCAGGTTGATGACGGAGCTTTTGCCTGCTCCTGTTTCTCCAAAGATAACGATGTTCCGAGTCAACACTGGCGCCATCTTATGTTAGGCTTGTGGTCAGTATATACGACTGTTCGACTTGATATAGCGCTACTCGTACCTGTGTACCGTGGTGATTACGTGCTGACCGTTCAATGGTAATTGCCCCAGAATGATCCTACTTGCAACTGATATATATTCGAGCCACGCCCACTCGGTGCGTTTTGCAAAACTTTGACCTCATCCTTTTGTCTCCGATTTTATATAAACACCTAACAGGGGAGGTGTCCAACTTCTGCCTCAACTTTCGGCGAGTAGACTGCAACACCTAATATTTGCAATGAACCTACAGCAAATGCCAGGATCTAGACGGGCATGCACAAACCATGCCCACTACACGATTCCAAAAAGGAATCTAGCTACGCTAATGCTCACCACGTTTTGATATCAAAGTCCTTGTGTGGCCCTCATAACCGTGGCACAGGATGTGACACGTTGGTTCTGTCTGCCACAGAGTCAATTACTTTAACGCTCAGCAGCCGTTATCACTTACCGGATCCATAGAGATACTCAGGCAGTCGCGGATGCCTCAGAAAATACGTTGCCGGGCAACAGCTGGCAGCTATGAACAGGCAGGAGGCGCACTGTGCCGCAGGAGGTTGGTGTCGTCAGGCAAGATACGAGGCTACGAGCTAGTTTTCGAGAAATATGATTTGACGCTAAGCAATGGGTTTCAAAGTTCTACGGACGAGAACGGATAAGTAGCAGCAGTGGGCCAGTGGCTATTCGGTGAAACCGAGGTTTGAGGCCTTTCAAAAGGTACAAATACCGTGCTTATAATTACATAATCCTGAACGGTGCGGTAACTCCCGCGTTCCGGTTGAACAACGATCATATACATCAGTGAATTCATGAGTCCTCGATTTTGTTGCCGTGGGAAGTGTAGCTCGAATTAATTATGTTCTTGCCAAATATTAGTTTTTATATTGTGAGCAAATTGAGTTGTAAATACATACCCATGGATGCCCGCAAATCCAGCTTACCATGTGTCATTTATGACAATGCTGGGACATACCGCTGGTGTAGCCGATGAGGGGTGGTGGCATACCCGAGCCAATCGTTGTGAGCATTGCCACCTTGCCTGATCTCATATTTGAATTACAAGGCTATGTAAGACCTTCTCTCGGAAAGTGCCTTCGGCACTTTCCGACTGGTCTAGAACACCATCAAATTTAGCCACAGAGCTTTGACGTTCCTCCCTTGCAGCCATTGAGGGGCTGTATTAAATTCATTCAAACTATTTCGTGCATCAACGTTTTGTGTCATGTAAGTATCTCATTACAATCCTATTCAAGCGCTTATCGTGAGACAGTGCCTTTGGCGCTGGATGAAAAATTCAGGATCTCATCAAACACTACAACAAAGTTGCGACGCGCCGCCATCACAACATGCAAGGCATAGTTGGGCTTGTGACATCCCACGGTTCACCATGGATATTGAACGCAATATCGCGCAGCGCCGTCATGGGTATGTTCACAATCGGCAAGTTTGTCACTGATGAACTCATGCCTCGGTCTAGCATTTCGCAGCCCTGAAGGCAACTCATCTCACAGCCCTCCTCGATGTCCTCCCTTACACCCCTGGTTGCCTTCCTCCGTACTCCACCCCTAGTACTAGGTCCGTACACTCTATCCTAATGAATTCCATGGCACTAACAATTTCTTGACGAGTTTCGGTTGTGATACTTGCACAGCGCCATTTCGAGCAGAAAGGCCTGTACTGCCGTCTCAACATCGTCATGCAACACTACGGTCCTGCGCTTGACCACTTGAGCTTATCGTTCGACTGCACACGGCGGCATCTCCGATCCATCTCGCAAGTTTGGAGCCAGTCTCAGCGGCTAGCTAACATGGGTGACACGAAGCGTTTCTTAACATTGGTGAGCAGTTTTTTTATTGAACGAGAAGCGAGAACGTCTCGGTACGAGCTGCTCGTGCTAGTAGCTAGTGTTGCACATGTAGTAATTACAGTGAAAATTAGCTATATAATGTTAATTGAGTTTGCCTTCGTCAGAATTGACTCTGCGAGATGCCTACTGAGCTTATGTAATTCATCAGACCGCTAAAAAGGAAGTCAACGCTGGTGATTTCTACATCGTCTCGTACATATCATCATCAAAACATCAGAAAAGAATCAGCAAGACTTACATTATGCGCTGGGATCGTGCCAAGTTACGGTAAATGATTTATCATGAGATCTTGTATGCACGTTGACGCCGATTCGATTGTCAGCACTACCATAGTGTGCATGGAGATAGAGGCAGAGCGAAGGGCAGCAGCGAGGAAGAGTACGAGAAGGATGGAGATCGCGCGGAGACCCGTGCAAGAGGTGAAAAAGCCCGTGCGAGAAGTGAAAAAGGGTGGAATCGCGTCGTGGTGCGGACATTGGCTGCTGAATGCGTTGGGGCTGAGGAAAATGAGTTCGGTCTGATGGTGAGTATCTTGTCATCGGCGTATCGAGAGTCGATTGAAACTGACCTGCGCAGGACTTACTTTCGAGAACCTGTTCAATCTCCACGGCGCCAACAACACAACGCCCGTCAATTTTTGCAACTCAGGAAATAAAATGTTAGCAGTCTTGTTCCTCGTTTGTCTCTGCAAATAGATAGTGTCCGCGTTCTCAACCTCCATAATACCGTGTACGTGCTGACGTGAGTAAAGCGATTCGTTCGAAGAACGGTGCTTGTACCACTGACGATCCTTAATACCATCTTTCGATATGAAACTACGTTCAAAGGCGATCAATCGCTTAGTCACACTTGCACGCGTTGAATGGCATTGAGAAGGTGTTGACTGGGTTGTCTGGGGGAATTGTCTTTGAGCTGTTATCCACCGAGGATATTAAAAGACTCGCCTATGGGGTTCCCTCTCCATGCCTTTGTGCTTGTCATTCGACTCGCACTCGTGCTGTCCAAATACCTTCTTAAGTTTGCAGCTAGCCTTATGGATTTTGCGACGGATTTTGTGGCAGATAGCATGCCTCCGTTTCAATGCCTTGAGTATTTCACGGAGTTTGCGCACCGCCTTGGTCTTCGCAAAGTCCAGTTCCAAGCTGGCATTCTGTAAAGAGTGAAGGGACCCTCGGAGAGGAGACAGATCGACGTCAAAGGAGCCAGCAACTGCAATAGAAACAACCCTGAAGATCCCTAGTCAACCATAAATCACGTGCAGGAAAGCCAAGTATACATACTTGTCGAGGTATGATTCCAACTTGGAGTAATGGGTAGTGTTGAACGGTAAAATGATGTCGCCAGACAGACGAAGCACTTGCAGACCAGTATGTTTGGCAATAGCAACCTATGAATATGAAGCTCGTGTGAGTTGGAGGCAAGCCATTGGAGTGGTACTCACATGACGAGAGAAACCAGGATCACCGTATAGTTCTTGCCAGTACTGAGAGTCAAAAATGGAGTGATAGTGATACACAGGATCGTGTAGCGTTGAGGTGAATCCACCGTCAGTACTTGGCACCTCACCTGATATCATTGGCCAGGTGTAAGCTGCAGAAAGCATACTTTGCTATCCATTTACTCACACCATGGTATTGCAAAAAGATGGTATAATCACTCCCGGATCCCAAGGGACTCACTCCGATACTATCAGCTGCTAAAGGTTCATCTTCATGCATCGCAGCAATTCCTGCATTTATATGCTCGCCGAAAAGCGTTCCAGAGTCTCCGCGAGCGTCCCAAAGGCTTCGTCCCTCAGAGGTAGGGTGGGGAATCTGCTCCGCTGTTTCACGGAGGAGATGCGCAAGCAAGGGAGATCCTGTGGCCTTGAGACGGGACCCTGATACAGAAGTATCTAAACATGAAGGTTAAGGTTAATGTGCACAATGAATGTCGCAAACCAGTCCTTCATACCCATGTTAATGTAAGCCACGACATGGTCCTTGATCCACTCCGGGAAATCTTCGCCCCATTCTGTGCTGCCAACTAATCCAAACTACGCAAAGAACTTGATTGAGCATGGTGAAGTTAGCTGAATTAAAAACAATCTTACCTCTTCACCATCCCAGCTTGTAATGAGAATGGTCCTCAAAGGCTTCCATCCTTTCTTTAATAGGACCCCAAAGCCGCGAATTACCTCTAAAAGAGACACATTACCTGAGGATGGATCACTGGCTCCCGTTACCCAAGCTGGAAAATATCAATATTTGTGTGGCAATCACAAATGACCGTAAGTATTCACCATCTCGGTGGGCACCTATCACAACTACCTCGCCCTTGACGTCGCCAGGAATAACACCCATCACGTTCCAAATGGGGGTCACTTTTTCGTCCACTACGAAAGGTGAGGGGTCTGGTGATGGGAAATTGAATGCAATCTCACCGTTATTCACAAGACGAACAGTAACGCCTTCGTGACCATCCTCCAAGTGCTTCAGAAGGACTTCGGCATTGGCCCAAGAAATTGGCAAACTCGGGATGGTCGGTTTGCTTCCACCCTCAATCTCGTGCTATTTTCATACGAGGGATACCCAGGGGTCGAAGGATCTCCAGGATACAGCGACAAGAATTGCACGGATGTCGGGTTGCGTGCAGGCCCGTGTGGGTAGCTGTGCAGCAGCTCATAGACATGGCTTTGAAGTACGAAATCAGACGTACGGGACATATCCATTTTCAACTGTCACTGTGCCATCGTCACGAGGGTCTGAGTAAACCAGAACAGCGGCAGCACCAAGCTCCTGAGCTCGTTTGATCTATTGAAGTCATCTTGGTCAAAATAGACATATAATCAAAAGGACTCATGAAGGCGTACCTTTAAACCCCTGAAAACACCACCATAGCGAGCGAGGACAATCTTTCCATTGAAGTCAATGCCTTTGGGTGCAGAACGTCAAAAGCAGACTCTGCACAAGGCAGATAATTACGGACAAGCTTCTACGAGCGCATCGAAATCTTTTTGCCTTCCATAGTGTGCATAAGTCAGTTTCCCTTCAGCCTGCCCCCCTCTACTAATGCCATGCCACGTCGGAATGGCATTCGCGGATTTGAAGGCGTAAGGGTCAGTTTCATCCGTGACCTCTTCGAGCTCAGCAGACCAAACAGGGTTCCCGTCGTCTCCAAGAATTTCCAGGCTACGATCCAAAGGGCTGTTCAGGACAGGATAATAAACGTCAACCCAAGCCTTTGGTTCGTCGAGGGATGAAATTGATAACGTTGCCTCGTGAGATTCGCGGGAACCGGCTGAGTACAATATACAGACCCTATCTCTGCGGAAAGCGCCATCAGTATGCCTCCTGAAAAGCGAACTAGACTGTTCTACCCGCCTAGATATGCCGTGTTTTCCAAATACATTGATAAGAGCCTTTGCGTGTGCAACGGTGGCATCTTTGTCGTACGCTGTGCGAGGCAATGTCTGTACGATGTCCCCACCGTCAATAGCCAAATCAGATATTAAGTGGTTGAAGCAAACGTGATGTTTTGCTGGAGCCAGGTTCCGGGCATTGGGCCAAGGGAGAGCACATGGAAGCGAATGGCAGGGCCAGCTGTCTTGACGTCTTGAGTTCTCGGATTGTGTGAGTGGAACTGAACAGCACCTGAAGTCTTCCAGAGAGAATGCAACCACTTGATCCGTTCTGCGAGATCTTGGGTAATATGACTACCCACCACACCAATCAGATGCAGTTTCAAGAAATTCCGGAGTGCCGAGCCGCCTGTATCATAGGTAAGGCACGCGGACTTGGAGGATGCGCCGAGACTCCAAGAACCGAGCGAATCGATGCGTTTTCCGAATCTCTAGTTTCTCGAGTTCGAATTTAAAAGAGGTTCCAGCTTGTCCGTCTGTAATCAATTGAGCGATAAGCGTGGAAACAAGTAGAAATTCCAGACTTACAAGAGCCGAAACCCCATATTGATTGAAGGCAAGATTCGTCGTCTAGTGAACCGCTCAATATATGGAACAACCCACAGGTTCTTACAATCATCAAGTTTGACGGGAGGTTCCATGGCAAGTGTCACTTGTAAACCTTTCAGCGCGTTCGCAATTACATCGTTGATATCGGATTAATTGCCGCTGGTGTTTTACATTAGAGAGCTATAAGCTTGGAGAGGGGTTGTGGTCATACCTGACGCAAGTTAGGTGACTTGTATTCACCGACATATTGACCATGAAGAAGAGGTCATTGAAATGCTGATACCCTGACAGGCACAGCCGGTTACCACAAGTCACGCATAGCCGACCTTGAGGGCGAAATCAATGAACTTGAATCTGGGAAGTGCGACCTATAGCAATGCCTCGCTGAAACTCATCCGAGCTACAAAGGAAAGACAAGGGGAACTCGCTCAAGACTTGAGTGTTGCGCGGAATGAAGTCAGACATGGTGCTGTGCTCGCCCAGGAGTTTCTCGTCGTGATCGAGACTACCAAGGAGCTCGAAAGACAGCTCTCTGATGCCAACAGCACTGCCACGGCCCTCGACGCTGAACTTGCAGAAGTCCTTGAATGCAATGGTCAGCTTCAACTGGCTCTAGAAGGGTCCAGGAAAGGAGTTGAAGAGCAGGCTACATTTTCCGAGATGAGAGAGGCGGAATTGTCGTCAAAATTGCTCACCACTGATATGACGAGGCAGTCCTTGGGGGATGCCGCTGCAGTCGTGAAAAATGCTTCGCGGGTTGAATGAGTGAAGGCGCAGCCCACCATTCTTGAGCTTGTAGAGAAATTTGATGACGTAGTGCGGGGTTTTGCCGACTGAATTGCAGCTCTAGAAGGTGAGATCGAGCGTATGAGCAAATCTCTGGGTTGAAGGCAGCAAAGACAGCCTGCGAATCAACAGTCGTCAATCTAAAGGCTATTTATGATCAAGATTGAGACAGAACTAAACGCACAGGTGGATAGAAGCTCGGGTTATTGGTAACTAGTTGGAACAAACTCGTCAGAGGACCAAGGTCGGCATTATGCTCCTGAGCAGAAATGGTGACATTGCTCGGGCCAGCACCAGTGCCATGACTTAACAGGGGTGATGATGTACAAATGTGATGCGCAGTTCTTTGATTTAAACAGATCAAGGGGAACTTTCTTTTGCCTTTCGTTCTTGTTCGCGTTAGGTCTTGTGTTGCTGTCTATACCATGAATGTAGTTATCATAATTATCATACCGGAAACAGTTGCGAGCCCATTTAAGAGTTCTGCGGAATGACTCGACCAGCTAGCCCGAGTGACGAGGTAAAATTTGGCGCTATCGTGATAATCGAAGTTGAGGAGACTGGAGCTATCTCGATGCTGTCGCCACAGGTGTTGAACGCAATGGAGCTGAATTCGATGCCAACTTCAGAAAGCTACAACAGAAGAGACGTGAGTGAGGCATCGAGATTGAGTAAGGAAAACATACATTGATGACCTCAGAATTAGTCATAAGATGGATTCCACTAGTGAGATCGTTGGATGGGATATCGAAGGAGTTGATGACCATAACCTTCTTAAGGCCATTGAAGCCCTTTAGGGTGACTGCTTTGGAAGCAAGAGAGAAATGCCGGGCACTTCGATATCTTGGAGCCTGTCAATAACATGGGTACCGAGCTTCCGCAAAATAACACACCCAGAACACTGACTATGTATCCGCCCAATACTCGTAAGTGACAGGGCAGTTGTACGCAGCATGAACTTCCCAGTTAGGTTATCGCTAGATGTCCCATCCGAACGATTCATTATTCAGCATAATCTGGAGACGTTGAAGAAAGATACAATGTATTGGATGATGTTTCTCTCACCTTGGTGAATTTGGCCAAATAATCCGCGTTTGCGACTTCTAATGTAGTTGAGAGTAGCTTCAATATCGCCGACATCGCTGACGGCATTATCAGGGTCCATCTTCATCGCGAGTGAGTCCATTGTTGAACGTGATTGTTGCATCAACTATCAAGATGATATTAGACGTGTACTAAGTGGAATAGCATGACAGAAAACGCAGAGGTAAACATCGAAAATGGAGGATATGTGAGGTGATGAATACCCACCAAATCGGCAGAACCAACAACTTGATTTCTATTAATGTGCCCATCGTCTTCAAATCAATTTGGAGGTAACGACTCTCAGATGGGAGTCCATTGCAGAGCACCTTCAGATGAAAGAAGGAAGTTGCTGGAGCAAACTCGCAAGCCTTGTGCACTGGTATGTGACCTATGCCACTGGCACCTGGTATCATGGTCAGCTGCTTTTCTAGATGCTAGATCATTCAAGGCTGTTCGCACTTACCTCTAAGCCTCTAAGCCAGCCCCCTAAACACCTTGATTGAAAGACAAGTCACTATTGGCGTCATACCCATGATGTCGAATCTTCTTGATTATATTACACCTAGAATTAAAATTAAAAAACCACACAGAATTTACGGATCTTCTTTTTTTCTCGAGTTGCAGGCGCATTCCTTTGAAGCGGCTATGAGAGTCGCTGATTGGAGCCCTGGAAATGTGAGTCAAAATATAATCAAAGCGCGATGAAGAACTTACAAACTCCACAGGTGGCAGC
>JABBWB010001009.1:0-10224 GCA_016628085.1 Suillus occidentalis
TATATCACCAATTACACCAGCACCCAATGATAACCCTCCTGAGCATCCGAACGTCTGAACGAACTGCCAGAATAGTAGACTTCGTAACGAATTCGACATTGCGACACCACAGCTACCGACGCATAAAAATGGTATCCCGCACAAGTACATTGCTCGGCGTCCATCTGCACGAGTCAATAAGTTGAGATGAATGCCACGCCACATCATGAATGAACGCACAGAAAGACGAATACGTGGCCCAAACCAGCGTCCCAATAGCAGTTGCAAAGGTCGACAGACTGATCGTCAAGCTAGTCATTTGAGCGCTAGTTGCTACATCATTCACCCGCAACACGCACCTGACAGCAGCATGTGTGGAGTGAAGTTCTCTAGCTACCTGAGGAATAGAGGGTACGAATGACGCGCGACGAACTCTGATATTCATAGCGTGTGTTGTATTCGAATACCTGGAGCACTTACTTGGTAACAAACCCGCACAAGAGACATGAATACAAACCACCTCTTCTGGCCTCGTGTGAACCGGTCATAAACCACGTCGTGCGCAGTTTTATCGCCATCGCTGCTGTGTCAGTAGGGGGCTTTCTTCTGAGCCATCAACGGATCATATGCAAACACAGAAAAATTGATACATGATAAAGCTGTGGTGCTGTAGAACGTCATATGAGATAAGTGCTCCGGGAACAGATACACCCCGGTAGTACTGCTTTGCAGATACGTTGCTATTCCGGTTCGGGTTACTGCATCGAGAACTTGGCTATGCTTGTGCAGCGAAGAGTGGCGTCCTCCAGTCTTCGAAGTTCTTAACGCTGGAGCAGAATTATTATTAGTTTGGCTGCAAATGAGTCCCAAGTATGACTGGGGTTGGAACTTGGCCACCATACTGCAGTCAAGTATCAGCGCCTCAGACCAGCTTCTAATGAGACCCCAAATGGAGACGCTGTCGTTTAACAGTCAGAACATGGATGTAAGACTGATGCTAAGGCTTCACCGCAGGTGCACATCATATTTGAAACTCCGCCAAAGGGTTGCCTTGGGCCCGATGCCTCTCAATAGAAAACCTCCAAATCAGAACAATTGCTGGGTGTATGGCTGTTTTCAATGACGTTAACCCTAGGTGCGTACATACATACGAGAGCGTCCACTTTCACTTTGAATACCTCGGGCGCGCCCTCCATCACCCTCACTTCCTTGTGGTTAGTTTCCCATACTCCTTCGCACGGATTGAACCAATCGATTTGCATCCACCAGAACCAAGCATATGATTAGTTTCCCGATGACCGGAACCGCGCCACCGGCGTTTAGCACAGTGTATCAGCTTCGCTGAAGACGGTCCCGAGCCGGTAGATCAGTCTATTGGCAATTTAACGAGTATATCTTGATTCTAATCCGTTGCTTCTCTTCGAGCAGACGAAGATCAATCTATGAATCGTTCTCTATGGTCGACAAACCAACATCCACGCTGGCCCTCATGCGATGGCCATAACGGATCGTCAAGAAAATGATCCTGAAATCGAAGTAATACTACATTAGTATACTCGATCATGCAGTCAAGAAGAGCCTCACCCTTGTCCAATGAGCGCAAGGACAGCTGCGATGATGTCCGTCCACGCAACACCAATATGCTCGATCGATGGAATGACAAGAGCGGTCGCAGCAGATAGGATAAGTGACCGGATCGCTCTAGTAGAAAAATGATTGAGTTCGACTTTGACAGCCATACTACATCGTGGAGACTAACGCGCTAGCGGCTGTGGCCTCTGCACTTCGAGAGCGTACCACATCCACATTGTAAGAACCAATTGGATTGAACACGAAGTCGACCTGTGAAGACCAGTGAATCACTTCTCGTGTATGGTGAGAGCCTAACCAAGAGAACTTACGCCCATTCCGTTCGTAAAAAGACACAATAAATTCAACCAAAGACCAACCGGGCCCCCAACATATGTCGTGATCAGTCCCGATGCCCCAATAGACAACGGGACCATGAACAATCCCCCGATCCACGTCGCTCTCAAGCGGTCTTCGGGACACCACACTCCTTTGCGTTTTTCCCGCCATCGTCTGACTACAATGTCCGATAGGCGTCCAGCAATCGGTGCTCCAACTTTTGAAGATAGCGTCAGTCAACAGTGATTACCCGTGGATTAACTCACTGAAGTTTCCCAGTCCATTTGGGAGGAAACATGCCCCGATGATGGCCTCGTTCGTGATACCATACCGGACGCCCTATGCCACGATCAGGATATGAGATGTAGGATGGTTGCCATCTTACAATAGTATACGCCAGCGGCACGAGGAGGACTATATCATTTTCTGTAAGAATGCACTACACAGTGAATATCAACGCACCATAGTCAGTGATAAGCACCAGAGTCGACGCAAGCATCTACATTCCATGTCGAATTAAGAGTTTATAACGAGTACACAACGTACATCGTGAACACACTCACGACCGCAAACAAGTTTGGACTCCGAAGTAGCCAGAGACTACTGATGGGATTAACCCATGTAACATGGATCCATCTCCTGCGCGTTAGTTTGTCGATGCCCAATGTGCCAGGATGGCTCGTCTCAGGAAACCAAAGGTATATGAGAAGCAGTTCGAGCAAGCCCCATGCGGCAAGGGAATGGTGTAAGTTGCGCCAGGACCAATACTGTGCTGCTGCACCTGTTTAAATGCATCGCTAGATCCAGATGCATAAACAATGAGAATGTATTTACCTCCAAGGAACGGAGCAACAGCGAACCCGAAAAGTGTGGCCTAAGAAAGTCACATTAGTACCGAACCGACAAGAGCCCTCAATATCAGGATCACTCACACCGAGGAATACCCCAATAGCAGTCCCCCTCTCTTCCAATTTATAGATATCACCAATGACACCAGCACCCAACGGTATTCCCCCAGAACACCCAAAC
Organism: Suillus occidentalis; assembly: GCA_016628085.1. Lineage (NCBI taxonomy): Eukaryota > Fungi > Basidiomycota > Agaricomycetes > Boletales > Suillaceae > Suillus > Suillus occidentalis. The sequence goes on from JABBWB010001009.1 coordinate 2,917, forward strand.
GTCTGCACGAACCGCCAGAATAACAGACTTTGCAACGAAGTCGACATAGCGACACCACAGCTTCCGGCGCATAAAAACGGCATCCCCCACAAATACATCCATCTGCGTCCATCTGCAGGATAACAGTTAGGGATCAAACCTACCGTGAGCTCAAGACACGCTATGGATACACGTACAGAAAGACGAATAAGCAGCCCAAACTAATGCTCCGACGGCACTCGCCAAGATCGACAGACTGACGGTCAAGCTGGAAAACAGTGTTTGATCATTAAATATCATATCCGATGAACCTACAACACGCACCTAACGACGGCATGCGTCGAGCCAAGATCTTTTGCTATCTGAGGGATGGAAGGCACAAAGGTAGATGAGACGAACACTGATGGCGTGCATCAGCATCACGCCACTTATAAGCAGAACACCTTGACTATTAGCCAGTACTCACTAGGCAACAAACCCGCAAAAGAGACAAGAAATACAATCCACCTTTTCTGATGGGGCGCAAACTTGTCATAAATGGCTTCATGCGCGGTGGACGCTAGCAGAGGGCTTTCTTCTGAGATCATCGTGAATTGCGAACGATAAATCGCTTAAAGCACGCGAGAAATTTATAAACATGAATTTATATGCATGCCAAGCCCCTGTCAAAGTGGTAAAAACGACTGCATAAAAAGTCATCCTTGTGACCTGAGGCCGAGGCCTGATGATCAAGATAAGTGTTGCGGACCGGAAGAAGCAGCCAGACGTACTCGTGTTAGCATTAGAATAGCTCGCCTAGGCAAACATGCTGCCTCGAGGTCGGGAAGAAGTTAGAGGTTTTCTCAGCGTGTTGGTGCAGAGCCTGGTGAGCTGCAAGATGATCCGTTTGCGTTAGGCCTTATCTTCCGGTTCGTAAGGCGTACGTCTGGAAAAGCCCAGAATCATCAAAAGACTCAAAACACGCGTGCATGTTTTCATATATGACCTGCGCGACTTGCGGGCGTAATTGCTGATTGCTCGGACCAGGTCCGTTTTTGTGCGCCAGGAGCTGGCCATGGCCTGGTCCATGGGTGTGCAATGGGTCCGTGGAGAGGCGATGGTCAAAGTATTTGAGGTGGGCAGAATGATTATCAAGGTCGAAGGGATGGCGGACCCGCAGATAACAGGTGATCCCGGAACCCGAATATCTTTGTTCTTGGGCTGTAAAGATCCCAGAGGCAAATCTCTTCGTCGCTGGGCCACAAGTTCCTCTTGTCTCCGAGTCTTCAGGACTCTCACTGCGCTCGATACTCTAGCTCTCTGCTCCCCTCCGTCTGGTCAGGACGCGAAGCAAGATGATGATATTGATCATACCTTGTCCACTTCTGTGCTGCGTCCGAATCGATGGACCGAAGATCTGGCGAAGCCGCTTGATGTTCCATCTGTGCACCACTACTATTCCTTACCATCCAACTCCATGGCAGTGATGAGACAGCATACAGGCAGTCCGTTTTCCAAACGACGCAAGCTTTCCAGAAGCAGCATCACTTCCGAACCACACTGCTCGTTGTGCTGTAGTTCACCATGTTGATGACTGGGTGTTGGAATGGGATTACGGGTCCTGAGAGATCAGGACCGGTCTCATCCAAATCCTACCGCCTGCCGCATATATCAGGACATCTCGAGGTTGGTAGTTCCGTGTCAACTTAAATGTTAGATCTCGAGCTCGGCGTAGCGCTAAGCGGGCGGGTGCGAGATTTATTTGTTTTAGTTGGGTCACATTTCGAGATGTAAGGCTATATTGGTAATCACTCACCATGGCGGCGTTGGCAGGTTGCCACTGCTCAGTATTTGTTCGGAACCGCTATGAATTTATTATGGTGCCTTAAAGATGTTGCTAGAGACAAGGTATAGTAAGAGTAAATCAGCGTCACGATGAGACAACATGATTATAAGGTATTGGTACAGCTACTGCAATAACAAAGATAATGAAAGTGACGACATATACACAATATATCTTGTTGCTTGCCTTCAAATAAATAAACAAAGAGCGACTTGTCAATCACTCTCTTTAATCGTGAAACCGACATCCACGCTGGCCCTCATGCGATCGCCATAACGAATGGTCAAGAAAATGATCCTAAGAAAGAAGGAAAACGAAGCTAAGCATCCTCGATATCCGCAATCAAAAAAGACTCTCACCCTTGTCCAATGAGCGCAAGGATAGCCGCAATGATGTACGTCCATGCAACGCCTACACACTCGATCGATGGGATGACAAGAGCAGTCGCGATAGATATAATTATTGACCGGACAGCGCTGGCAAGTAAGTAGATCAGATCAATGTTGGTAGCTGAGCTATATTAGTGGGAGTGACGCGCTAGCGGCTGTGAGCTCTGCACTTTGAGAGTGCATCACGTCCACATTATAGGAAGCAATTGGACTAAACACGAAGTCGACCTGTAAAAACAAGTAAATTCCGTCGCACATACGGTGAGAGAACGTAGCTGGAGGAACTTACCCCCACTCCGTTCAAAAATAGACATAATAGATTCAACGAGAGGCCGATCGGACCCCCAACATATGTCATGATCAGTCCAGACGCACCAACAGACAACGGAACCATGATCAGCCCTCCGATCCACGTCATTCTCAAGCGATCTTCAGGGAACCACAGTCCTTTGCGCTTTTCCCGCCATCTTCTGACTACAATGTCTGATAAACGGCCAGATATCGGTGCTCCGACTGTCAAAGATAGCGTCAGTGAACAGTGACCTCCATGGTATGCACTCACTAAAGTTTCCCAGTCCGTTTGGAAGGAAACACGCGCCGATAATGGCCTCATTCGTGATACCATACCGGGCACCCTATACTGAGGTCAAAACGCGAGATGTAAAGTGACTGTTGGCTTACGATAGTATACGCCATGGGTACAAGGAGAGCTGTTTTGTGTCATTTGAGAATGCACTGCGCAGTTAGTATCAACGTACTATAGTCACTGATGAGTACTAGTGCCTGCGCAAGCATCTACATCGCACAGAGAATTAATAGTCGTACCTAGCATGCGGAAGCGTACTCACAACTGCGAATAGGTTTGGACTCCGAAGTAACCAGAGACTGCTCAACGGATTGACCCATGTGAGGTGAATCCATCTCCTGCGCGTTAGTTTGTCAATTCCCAATGCGCCGGAACGGCTCGTTTCGGGAAACGAAAGGTATATAAGAAGCATCTCAAACAAGCCCCATAAACCGATAGAATATTGCAAATTGCGCCAGGACCAATACTGCGCCGCCGAACCTGTTTGAATGAAACATTAGAATCAGCATGCATGAATATCCAAACAATATTTACCTCCAATAAATGGGGAAAAAGCCAACCCAAAAAGTGTGGCCTAAGACATCCCTGTCAGTACCAGACCAGCAAAAGTGTATAACTATCATGATTGCTCACACCAAAGTATACTCCAATAGCAGTCCCCCTCTCCTCCAATTTATAAATGTCACCAATAACGCCGGCACCCAACGGTAGTCCCCCAGAACATCCAAACGTCTGCACGAACCGCCAAAATAACAGACTCCGCAACGAAATTGACATCGCGACACCACAGCTTCCGGCGCATAAAAACGGCATCCCCAACAAATACATTGATCGGCGTCCATCTACAGAACTGCTGTTAGAACTCGGTACTACATCTAGTTCATTGTACGAGTGAGTGCACTTACAGAAAGATGAATAAGCTGCCCAGACTAACGATCCGACAGCAGTCGCTAAGATCGACAGACTGATGCTTAAGCTGGGACATTGCTCAATCAAAAAACGATACATCTGATGAGGATGCAACACGCACCTAACGGCAGCATATGTCGAATTGAGATCTTTAGCTATTTGAGGGATGGAAGGCACGAACGTCGCTTGGACGAACACTGACCAATGTTTGTCAGCGTCACGTCTCCCTACAACTCGCAATACTCACTAGGCAATATACCCGCAAAAGAGACGACATACATGATCCACCTCTTCTTGCGTGGCGTGAATCTGTCGGCAATGAGTTCATGCCCGGTGGACGCCAGCAGAGGGCTCTCTTCTGAAATCATCCCAGTGAATTCCGGACGCGACCTCGTTTACAGCTGCGCAAAAGAATTTTATATCAACACTAGGGGTCCGAAGACGCTGACGGGTTGTTAGGTTCAATCAAACCAGTCTGAGCCTAGCACAAGGATCCGACCGGATTATACTTGTAAGTGCTCCTCATGTTTCGTTGGCATCGAGAACGTTTGGTGTATATCGAGAGCCTCGGCCTTTTCCTAGCCTGCGTCATCACCAGCGGCTCCGCTCTCTTGACCATGTCAACTCTCCCCTCTCCGGACATTGCATGGTCGAGTGCGTCGACAGTGTGTGCGAGTCATGTGCATCGTGATCATATCAAGATATCTGCCCATGTCCAAAAGACTTCAGCAAAGTGCAAGCTGTGCATTCTAACATACATAAGCACGAATTAGCCGCCTGTTCGGTGTCAATTGTGTCCACCCCGTCATGCTGTGCAGCGCTGACGCAAGCTCTCATCGTTCTGCGCTGTGCGCTTTGCACTGGCTTCCTCTTAGTAGTAGGCACTTACTGACGGGCATGCCTGCATCTCCCATCATCCTTTTCACCTCTGCCGTTCATCTTTGCCTTCTGGCACTAGATGGATAACAACCTGTACATATCAGCCTTTGGTGTTATTCAAACACCGACTGGTCTCAAAGTAAATTGCATATCTCTCCAGTCAAAGAAGGACTGGTTAGGAATGCACGTGTGCGGAATAACAGCGCTGCACCGTCGCTTCATCGAAAAATCTACTCGACAATCTCACCAACCACTGATTCCCATGGATATCAATTTTCCTTTCATTTTTATCGCTCTGAGACTTGAGTCGAAGCTGGACCGTGACTCGGAAACAGTTTCCTTTGAGACTGGCATGAGCATTGCGGACGGACTTTTAAAACGGTTGTCAAGTTCACCACTGTCCTGCGCAAAGGAAAATGAGAACAAGATGGCTATACGCTATGTTTATTTGCGGAGGGAAGCGAGTACCAAGATTGCGCAAACTGTCGTATATGATCTGTAAGCAGGTTGCAAATCACAACGACCGAAGGTCATGGCTTGTATATTTATTCAGTTTCCAGTAACCTTAAGGGGTAAAGGGCCAAGGCAATAAACAAGGTAATTCCAGTCAATCATGATGATGCCCCGTTGGAAGCACTTCAAGGTCACTACACCTTAGGCATGTTCTACAAGCGAGCATTCAGGCGTTCGACTCGGACGAAGAAGTTAGAAAGTTGTACGCCCTCTCGCGATCTTTCAGATCTCACAACGGGACGCTCACAAACTCCGCATGTAGTCGAAGAAGGCATCGAGATGCTTCGCGCCGTCCTCCCAGACACGATGATTATAGCTGCTTTGGACATTATTGATCGCGAATGTGGTGAGCAATGGTTTTCCGTACCCTACAGATTTTGCAGCTGAATGGGGTGGGTCTTCAGTCATGAAGTACAAAACCTCTTGGGGTCGGCACCACTACGCAGTTATGGGCACCACTTCAACGTATACTGTCTTCCCGCACCTCGGTGCTGCATCTACAGCTGTGTCTAGTTACTGCACCTGCCCATCATTCGCATATGCGGTGTTAATATCCGAGAACCATTTATGGTGCGATTTTACATCTCAAATGGTAATAGCTTGGTGGTAGGACGCTCGCTCGTAGTGCAAACATGTATTGGCGGTATGCCTTGCAGATAGGTGGTCTCGTTGTGTCGTGCGCCCCATCGAAGATGATGACTACTGTTGAAATTGCGGGGTCAGTCTCTCCCTAGACACTATGCTTGCAATCCTTGGTCGCAGGCCCATCTTCACTTCTGTCAGAGGCCTCATGGAAAAAGGAGCACCCGATCTAACAACATATCAGACTGCCCTGGTTCTTTACTTATCTATCACACGTCATCCACCGTGAGGGACTGGGGACCTCGTCATACCATGGGTTCTACGATCACACAGGAATACAACAGGTCGGAGCTATCTTAACATGGAAAAGACGTCTTCGTCGAGTTCGATTTTATTACTCCTATATTGCAGCGCGAGGCAGTTTATATCAGCCATAGGGTTCTAACCGTTTCTGTAACCAGCAGCATTGACCATCCAATGACAATCAAGCATACAACTCTCAATCGCATATTCTAAGTACCAGTCGTTTGTCTAACGCCGCAAATGCAAATCGTTAACAGGGGCCACAACATCGACTTCAAAGCCCGGAAGGGCCGCAACTAATATCCAGTCATGATGGCCTACAAATTGGCATGTAGCTACTCGCGCCACGGATTAACAGCTATAAAACAAATTCAAGTTGGCATGGACCTTGCTTCACAAGCAACTAGAATTGCATATTCTACGTTCGAAAAGGGGCTTTAGACGGATGGCTAGATTCGTTCTGCCACACCACATGGGCTAAGAAGAATATTATCTAGCACATATAACAAGCCGCCGCCTTCCTACTGTTCTAGCCAGATCGATTTCACCCCGCATCACATCCTCACAATCAATGCGTTTCTCCTCTGTCCTCGCTGTTGCTGCTGCTTTGACAGCATCAATGTCTGCCAATGCTGCTGTCATTAATAGTGACGGAGGGTGTCCTATACTGTGCGCGACTCAAAACTGCTGCGCTGGGCAGAAATGTAAACCGCTGGGCCTAGTATATTCTGTGTGTTAAATTCTTGGATCTAACCACATCATGATGACTCACTAGCGTGGTAGGTCTTGACGTGTGTCAAGGGTGAGTGCCATATCGCCACAGCACTAGTGAACTACGGTGAGTCATGTTTTCTACTTCAATTGGCATCGGTTGATGGCTTGCGTGAATTACTAGCTAGTTGAATCGGTCAATGTCTTGATTGCCACGAGCAATGGAGAATAGGGGAAATCTCATATATATAACTTACGAGTTTTGCAGTCTCGTCGTGTACGCCTGAATATATAAGTCCTTGATGGCATCACGACTCTTCCCCTCATCACCGCACTTTCACATGGAATAAAGGTGACCGAGATTTCGCGAAAATACCATGTAATCGGCATATAATCTTGTTGTAGTTAGGCACCTCTTGTTTTCCCTTCATAATCACCTCAACTAACCAATATGTTTATAAATGTTTTGCAACTTTGAACCCTTTGCCCAATCTAGTCTTCAACCACGATGTTCACAGCCTGAGATGTGGCAGCGCCCCTGTCGACAGCAACATCTGTTGGAATCCGAATCATCCGAAGGAGCAGAGGAGAGCTAGGCGAGCGCAACCCGGGCACGGCGAGAGGAGACAACGAGT